>VXBT01011417.1:38478-56576 GCA_013400235.1 Oriolus oriolus | reverse complement strand
GTGTAATGAGGACCAGAAACAATCCCAACCAAAAGAAACTCAAAAACAATTTTAAAAGAGGCAGTTATAGAGAAGTAAGCTTTTCAGGTCTCAAAGCAGCACCAAAAGGCTTCGCAATCTGAGCAAAAATGGGTTTGGTTACATCACCCTAGTTTCCAATGAGTGGGTGTCAGTGTCCACGCAGAATTGCCAGTAACTGGTGTGTCTGAGGCAGCCCCAGGAGGGTCAGGATTAAACACACAGGCATAGAGTTATGCTCTTCCCCGTGCAGCTGGTTTAGTAAGCTCCAGAAGAAGGTCCAAGGTAGGGCCAACACTAGCAAAGGCACCATGTTTCCTGCTTGGAAAGTAGATGCTTTCCAGCACTGTTAATCCACTGTCAGCTGCTACACCTAAATTCATAAACCTAGTGAAAGCTCTTTAGGTGGAGTTGGATATGTCACATGGTTCACTCCATTTCTGACAACGCTTTCATTGGTAATCTGAGAAAATCCCATCAGATTGAAAGGCTGAAATTAAGTTCTGCTTACAAGTTAAAAAGATTTAAAAAAAAGTTATGCCAAACATTATTCCGTGCTGAGACAAAGGAATGAAGGTTTAAATATATTTTCTGTAATTCTTTAGGTTTTAATCATGAAAATGTGATGATTTTTCTCATAAGTGAAGTCTACTCTGGAGGCTCCTGCAGTCCAAACAGGATAGTTTTATGACAAAATCAGCCTAGACTGGGGGTCCTGTGGCAGGTATTTATGTTACATTTTAGAGATTATTGTTCCTTTGCCAAAGCTCACAATTTGCTTGCAAAGTTTTCTGAAGACTTAAATGCCATCGTTGCTACAATGACTTCCCAGGAGACCTAATTGCCATCCCAGACCACTCAGCTCAGATGTTCTTGCTGCTCCCCCACAGAAGATTAGCTCTTTCCACTGGGAGACAGCTTAGGATATATGAAGGTGCTGCAATGCATGGCAGTGTTTATTTTCCTACTGACTTGTCTGGGAACAGATACAGAACCTGAACCCAAAAGAGCAGCAAAAGTGGAGGCAACTGAACTAATGTAAAAGGCAGTTGACTAAAGTATTCTGCACTGACCCATCAGAAAATTATTTTGGCAACTGAGCTGGTGCCTGCTTCTGCTTCTGAAGACCTTTGCTCCCATCACACATGATAGACTGAATTGCTGCCTGTTGCCAGATTTCAGCCAGTTCAGGGAATGGCATGAAGCTGAATCAGGGACCTGGTCATAATTCCCTGAATTACATTTCTCACTGACAGTCCTGATGCTGCAGTCAGTGTCTAGGACTGCTCTGAAATACGTCAGCCAAGGAGAACAGTCTATGGTATCTCCTGACCTCACTCCTCCTATCATCTCATTGACATTAATGCAGGAATATGGCAGAGGAATACCCTCCTGAGGGGCTCTCACACAGGGTGAGAGGCTGCCTCATCTTTCAGAAGCTGCTTCTCAGAAACCATTTCACCTAAAAATATGATGTTAGCATCACATGCTAACAAATAATTCAAGAACACTTCAAGGGTTTTCACCTGTGGTTGAAGGGAGTGACTGATGGTGGAGAGCAGAAAAGAGAAGAAAAAAGGGATACAGATTTTGTAGGTTTTCTGTCAGAAATGATGGATGCTGTAAGAACATATTGCCTTTTATTGCATGTACGTTTCTGACAGTTCTGTTTTTTGTTGCCGAGTGTGCTGAAAAGTGAAATCTCACATGTAACTCTAAAAGCTGCCTTTTTTCTCAGGGCTGCCTTTATTTTGTCAGCAGGCATGGGTCTACTTCCCAGCAAACAGAACCTGACTATTGTCTTTCTTTGGAAGAAGCTGCATGCAGTTTTGATGGTTATGACAGCAGGGGGACTAACTGCATTCACTAGAGTCAAACATAAACAGTGTCTAAGGACTAATTCTAGGCTGCAAAGATTATCTGTGAAAGAAGTCCTGAAAGTGACATTGTCCCAGGTGAAGGAAAGCAAGTGCACTGGAAACCAAACCCATGATTTATTGTTATTATATAATATTATATATTATAATATAAATATTATATATTTATTATTTTTTTCCTCAGTAGAAATGTTATTTAAAATTTGGGAGATATTTATCTTAGATTCTGACTTTTTTTCAGATATTTTCATGCATACACTAGAAAGTCAACTAGTTTTGAAGGCAAACACGTCCATCAGAGGTAGGAGAAGAGAATGTGAAGCTATTATCTTGTCACAGTGTTAAATGGGACAGCTTCTTGGCATTCTGGTAAAGAGGAGTTGACAAAGAACTATTGTGGGGCATATTGTTCTGTGAAATTGAATCTAATTTTCTGAAATGTGAGGTTATGGTTTGAGTGCTGATGGGAATCTGGATGAGGATACCATTCTTTCTTCAATGAGATCATATTCCCTGGTTCCTCATATACCTCACAGAGGATATATGTGGGCAAATAAATTGCTACTTGTAGAAGTGCATTTTTTGTTCAAGGCTTCTGCTTTCCTGAGTTTGGACATGTGTATTTTGTTGTATTATATCTCTATATAAAACACTGTGCAAGGAGATTTTACCACTGTTCCTACTACTCTGTGGTGTCTCTCATGAATCCTGTGTCTATACACAGAAACACTTAGAAACACAATTCTAATTAAAAATAAGAAGTAAAATATTGCTTGACCATGAAAAAAGTATCAGGTCAGTCGTATTTCATCTGTGGCCAGAATAAGATTCCTTTGGGATTACTCCAGTCCGCAAAATACAGTTTTCCTATCCCATTCAAGGCATCTTACTAGATTCCTTGTTAAATGGAGAGATTGAATTTCATTGGGATTCTCAGTCTACTGACCTTTTTAAGTAAACCATAATAAAAAGCACAAGTAGAATCTGACACCATAAGGGTATGCCATATTTGGGCCAGCAGGTGATATTCTTTGATATTTGTGGTGACCATCAATCTGTCATTTCTCTGCATTGTATATGCCAGTATCAGAGACATTAGACAAACCAAAACGATCTCAAGCTCTCTCAAATATTTGTAAAATTTCCCACCCTTTAAAAAAATTAAAACCAAAAAAGTTAAAACCTTTTCCTTCCAACGAGGAATAACTCTTTTATTTCAAAGATCAAAGACTGATACCTATGTGGATCTGGCACAAACACCTACATCTTCTTAAACTGTTAAATATTTATTTGCTTCCATTCAAATGCCAGACATAATAAGTTAGAGATTCTTCCAGACTTCAATGGCTATGGAAGATCTTCATGACAATCGTATCTCTTCCAGGTTATGGCTAGGTTGCCATGTGACATGATTTCATGGGTTTATTTTGGGTTTTGTCCTGCTTGTCCTGGAACCTGTTATAGTTTTGGCATGGATTTCAATAAAAGCAAAACTGGCCATTCTTTGTGTTTCATGACAAGGCTGAAACAGAAAGCATATCTGAAAGCAGAGACCAAAGCGTTTAATGGTAAATGATAGCAGATTAATCACCAGGTTAGACACTTGAAATATGGCAGTCCACTTTGAAAAGTTACAAAACCCATTGCCTACCATTATTCTCTGCAGAGGATCTATTGCGTCTGTCTGTCAGTTCACGTGTAACTTGAATCTCTTGACACAAGGAAAAGGTAAAATAAAACGCTGTGTAAAAATCGTTGTGGACTTGCAATGTACCCAAATATGATACTCTAGTTCAAAGAATGGTGTTTGAACCAGACTACTGTTACTGACAAACATGTTATTAATGTTCAGCCATCAAATGCTTTTGATTAAAGAGAAAAATCCTGTAGCACTAGAGAAAACTATTTCTCTTTCCCCCCCCGCCTTATGCTATACTGGAAGTATTTAAAGAAAGATAAACTGTTTTTTATTTAAAAAAAGATTAATTGCATCTGCACTGTATTTTTATTCTCTTTGGAAATCAAGAAAAAAGAGAAACTGACTTGACTTGATAGTATTTGACCTATAAATGACACAGAAAAATACTCCTTAGCTACAAGAGCTAAGTGAACAATATATAATGCTACATGAAGCATTGCACTGAGAATCCCAGCTATGTTCCAGATGTCCTTAGGACAATTTTAGAAAAAAAAACCCAACCAAAAAACAAAATAGAGAAAACGAGATTTGGCCCTGCTTGTCTTAACTAGAAGCGTTTTGAATGTTGTCAGTAATGGGGCTCGATGTTCCACAGACTCCAGATGTTAAGGGCTAGGTTTTCAAAGGTGCTTAGAGACCACAGGAGATAGACAGATGCTTCTGAATTTTCAGATGCAGGAAGGCAAATTAGATGTTTAAGCCCTAGGATGATTTGATGCCAGACATGTATCCATCGTGCTCAGACTGGTTTGAAAATCCAGTTTGTGTCTATGCTTAGATCCATAGACACATTTATAACTAATTTGAGTATCCCAGAATTGTCAACCCTGGCCCAGAGCTCATGAAAAATTGAATGTTTGCAGAGGTATACACTATTCTACATACCCTGGTGTGTCCTTTTGCCGTGTGGCTACCAACTGCAGCTCAGGATTTGGTGTGTTGACATCTGCCTGCCCCTTTCGCATGTCACCCTTTACTCTCTCGTGATTTGGGTCCATGATGCTGGATCTAATCCTTGCTAACTCACATGTTCTAGGTTTCCACCTTCAGTTCTCTATCGGATGTGTCTCCCAGTGTATACCTCACGTGAAATTCAACGTCCTCAGCCAGCACACAAGTGGAGTTTAGTGGAGGGCATCAGTTATGAAGAAAAAACGAAGGGAAGAGGGTTTGCCTTATGTAGACCTGCTGAAGGTAGATCTGTCAATGAACCCACTGTGCATGTGTTTGTGTGCGTGTGTTGGTGTGGCTCAGGCCCTCCAAGGGCATCAGGCTGTGGTGCATGAAAAGATAAAGTGTACGTGTGCTGCAACTCCTGGACACTCGTGAACAAATTCCCACTATTGTGTCTTGGAAAGTGGCTGCATCACCAGTGATGAGCCAGACCATGGGCTGAAAATCCCCAGTCTGCTGGGGGCAGAAAGGTAGAGATGAAGGTCATGCTCTTGCTCTCATTGTGCCTGTAACCAGGCAGATAAAGATCAAACTGCATCGTACAAAATCAAGATGCCAGTCATGCATGAAGAGACATAATTACAGACCTCTGTACCTGTGCAGGATTTGGTTGTAATTTTATTCTTCCAGGATGATCCTGGAAGAGAACTGGCGTGTCAGAGAAGGAGCAAATGTCACTTTTTCTTGCAGATGCTGGTTGCAGTGACAGAATGCAAGAGATTAATATATTTGGCGAAGTTGTTTTTTCCACATGAGGTAGAGTGCTTTTTCTTGAGTTACACTTCTTTGGCTGAGCCAAGCATTTCCTGTGAGGACTGGATGTATTCATGCTCAGGCCCTGATCCTGCAATCTGATCTAACTGGGGGAGTTATGTCTTGTGCAAAGATGAAAAGCCCTCACAGGATCTCTGCCTAGGTGAAAAGGTCTGCCAGGGTAGAACTGATTGCAGAACTGGAACCAGCAGCTGTAAACCAAAACTGACTCAGAATAAAATACATAGGTAGAATTGTTCCCGCCTCCTCTCCAGTCTTCAGCAGGCTTTGAAAACCCACTGTGCTCACAGGCAAATAATTTTTCAATGGATTGTTCCAACAAACTGTTCAAAGTTTTCTACCTTTTCAGGCTGACTTACTGTTTTTTATTACTTTTTTTTTTTTTTCAGTTTTAGCTTGGGAAGTGCTCCCCAAACTGCAGACAAAGCTGCAATTTGAGAAGTTATTTTCCCTCTGCAAAACAGTTAGCAATTTTTCATTTTGTAAGGAGTTGTAGGCAATCCTAAGGTGGCTTGTGGAGAATATGATAAATTTGCAAGGTATACTGTACTTAGAGAAAAAAGATGGAAAAGTTCCTCCACGCTTATTTTCTCCCCCATTTATAATCATTAGGGTTTAAATGCCCCATACATCTCTGTCATTTAGATAAGAGGCATTGATTGCTTAACTGCTGCACAGACATTTCATACACCTGGTTTTAGATGACATTTCAGGGCTAGAAAGAGAAGGAAGTACTGTAAAAGTGTTCACAGTTTGCAATGTCAAACTTTATTACATAAAGTCATAAACAACCCTAATTAGTAGAAAGTGTTTTCATAGCCAGGGTTTTAAGCCACTTCATTAAACATTTCCTGCAGCTGGACAAGGCATTGGGATAAATAAACTGACCCCTGATTTATAATAAAACACAGTAAAGCTTTAGAAAAGCTTTGCTTTTCCTACTGATTGATTTCTTGTTAACGTCCAGCAAAGCCTGAGGAAGGGGTTAAGTAGAGGTCTTGAGGGACCACTTGACATCTGCTACACTTGTGACTTTTTGATCTTGGCTTTTTTTCCTTGCTTTGAGGGATGCCTTACAGTAAAGGCCATGTGTGCCTGTGTGTGTTTCCCAGAGATGGCCAGGGCTGGGAGGGGCAGAGTGGCCAGGGGAGCAAAGAAAACAGCTCCTTGCTGACAGATCAAATGAAGGAAAAAAAAGAGGAGAAAGGGGATTACATGCTCTGTAATCGTGATAATAGGAAGGAAAACACTGAGGGTCTCAAGTGTGAAAGCCTTTGTCCAGAGGAATGTAAGCGTCAAGGGTGGTTTGATATTATAAACCAAAACTCCCTGAGCACCCCAGAGAGCGGCCCTTGCCCTCTCCTCCATGTGCAAGCAGGAACCCCCCTGGACTTGTGGTGCATTTCTCCTCCTGGGCACCACAAGTCACCATGTGGAGGCCTGGGACCCTGGGAACCCTGAGGTCCTAGCAGAGGTCTGGGCGCCCAGTGAGGTCAGTGGCAAGCTTAGGGCGGGTAGTGGGAGGCCACCCATCTCCTGGAGAAGGCCACTGAGCTGGCCTTCTGTTCTGAGCATTTTTGGAGTGTGACACCTAGATTCTCTTGTACTTCTTCCTCCCGGCCTGTTTGTTTTTTTTTCCTGTACCCGCTGTGGTGTTTCACCCTTAGGGGGACAGAAGCACCCAAAATTTGTAAATGCTTGTGGTCGAAAGGACTGACCAAAGTCAGAGAGCCCACAAAAAAGTTTTATTAGTAAATTACACACTTGGCATGGAAACTGGTATATTAGTCCCTGACCTACCTTATAAGCACACAGCAGTGGGCTTTGGATGAAGGGGCAGGGTGAAAAGGAACGGAAAAAGGAAAAGAAGAGTTAAAGAATGAGAGAGAAAGAGAGCAAGAGAGCAAGAAAGAGAGCAAGAAAGCAAGACAGTGAGGAAATAGAGAGGAAGACAGCAAGAGAGCAAGTGAGCAAGAGAAAGAGAGAGAAAGAAAGAGAGAGAAAGAAAGAAGGAGAGAGAAAGAGAGAGAAAGAGGGGAAGAAAGAAAAAAGGAGAGAAAGGAGAGAAAGAAGAAGAGAGAAAGTAAGAGAGGGAAAGAGAGAGAGAAAGAAAGAATGAGAGAAAGAAGGAGAGAGAAAAAAGAGAAAGAAAGAGAGAGTGAAAAAGAAAGGGAGAAAGAAAGAAGGAAAGAAAGAGAGAAAGAAAGAGAGAAAGAAAGAAAGAAAGAAAGAAAGAAAGAAAGAAAGAAAGAAAGAAAGAAAGAAAGAAAGAAAGAAAGAAAGAAAGAAAGAAAGAAAGAAAGAAAGAAAGAAAGATCCTGTTCTTTCTCACAGTTTGTTATTACCAATCATCCTTGGTTGGTTCCACAGCCATCCTGCTGTCCGTGTTTCAGGCACACACATTAGCCCCTCATCTTCTGGCATTCTACACCCCCTCACTGGCCCCACCAGCTTGTGGCTCCAACAGTTTAAAAAAGGTTGTTTACAAGAAGGCAATTCAGCTGTTTGGTGGCTGGACACCATCACAGGGGCTGTAGCTGGTAGCATGGAACTTTCTGCCTTGGAGGCACCTGTTTGTGACATGGGCTCTGAGATCTCAGAGGTCCATGAGGAGACTTCAGCGCGTGGTACAGCCTCCTCCAGCCACGGCCTCAGGGCACCACGGCAGCAGTCTTCCCCTGAGGGTCCTGGGGTGCCACTGAAGGGTGCTGCTGCTGGGCAGCCACACCCAGAAGAAGGCGATCCTTCTTTGCTCACTGAGCCACACTCATCTTCTTGGGTCACTTCATCTTATGTACTCCCCTGGGGAGAAAGGAGCGAACTTGCTTCCTCAGTCAAGTTCATTGTCTATTCCAATATTTTGTGAACAAACAACCTGTTTGACTCATTGTTTACCCATCCCTCAAAGACAATTTTCTCCTACTCCTTTCCCTTCCACCTCCTTTAGCTGACTGATCTCCATTCCCAAACTATATTTCAGTGATGAATTTAGTCAGCCACTAGCCTCTAGAATCCCACAAATGTGGATGTTTGAAATTGCACTCAGGTTTTAACCCAACAGCATGGCTCCATCTCCAGGTCTGTGACATTGGGATTTACAAAACAAGGAGCAATAAGGCCACCTTCATGTGAGCAAAAGGGTCAATTTCCTTCTGGTGATCCCACTTTTCCTTTGAAACAGCTATTTCCCAGGAGTGGGTGTATCACAGTTCCCTGTAATGCGGAATTTCCCCAGCCCGCCTTGCTGCAGCTGTGACAGATAGTTGTGCAAAAGCTGCTGGCCGATGTGCCGGCATCTGGAAGTTGCAGGGTGACAAGCTCAGATGAGAAGTCATCTTGCTTTCATGTGGCACGATTTCTGTAAAGCTGAGGTCTCCAGTGAGGACTTAAACTAATCTCACATAGTTTATGAGTGAAAATCCATTTACAATGAGAATGACCCCCACTGACCAAAAGTTTAAACAAATGCCCTCTGTATGCATTTCCTACAGTGGGGATCAAGTTCCATAGGTATGATGTAAGCAGGCCTCAAACAAGCCTCTCACCTACACACAGAACAGAAATCATTTGCAAAGAAAACTGAAATGACAGCCATATGCATGGAATGTTTTATATGCTACGGCCAGGCTTGCAGACTCCAAGAAGGAGGATCTTCTGATCTGTCGACGCAATTGGAAACAGGTGTCCGACATGCTGCACATAAAGAAGTATACAGGCAATTTGGGAGCCCTCCGGAGATTCTTTCAACTTTTGAAAATATGGAGACAACTTCCCAGCCCCTAAACCCATCTTTCCCTCTTCCCATAATTCCCATCCTCCCCCTCCTCCCAGAAATGAGGAAACTGCTAGGCGATGGTGATGCTGCCCCATTTAGTGAAAGAAAATGTGAAAAAGATTAAGGAGGATCCATCAAAATGTCAGCCTGATCTTGAACTGCTTGGAAAAAAAGCTTTTCTTAATTCAAGTGTCTGTCACAAAGACCTGGGTGACCTTGTTTTGCAAGTGAAAGCCTTTGACTGTGACCCAGGCATGCTTCCTGTGTCCAACTCCTATTTAGCAAATAAACTAAAAGTACTGCCCATATTTATGGTAAACACCTCATTAGGTTCCAACAGAAGAAAAAAAATACAGCTGGATAATACAGGACCAGATTAGGTTTCTTTTTTATTTGTTGTCACCAAATGCTCCCAATCTTTTTGAGCTCTAAGGCTCGTTAAGTAGATGTTTTAAAATGGTGCAAAAGACAACGCAGCTGTATTTCATTTATAGATAATGGATGCAATACATGTAATAACCCAGCTAGATATGTTGACTCATGAGCTAATTTAGGTGTAGATGTTACAGCACTTGTGCAGCTGGAAATGTTGCCATCACACAAATCAGTTGCAGATTAATGGAGTCAGGTCCCTGTCTGCACTAGGAAGAGATAAAAGGCCACAGTCAAATATGAAAACAAGTTCTGAAGAGTTATTGTAAGTTTAAGCAGTATTTGAAAATATTTTTCCAACCGCAGTGCAAACTGTAATACGAACCTGGAATTGCTTAACTATATGGTGATTTGGCAATTTTATATATAATGGATTCATAAAGCTAAGAACATGGATAAGCATAAAAGAGCACAGCCTATTGTTTAGAAGGTGAGACAGAGGTGAGCATTTTCACTCCTATTATTTGCTCTGATACTGAGTTATGTCAGTAAAGCTATCCAGTTCTCTGTTTCCCACTGTAGTTCTCAGGTAATGGTATATTTATTAATTATTACTACAATTGTTCCTACTGTGGTAGTTACTACTACTACTAACTCCAGGACCTGCTGTCATTTGGTGATATAACTGAATAGAAGGTAGAAGAAATCTCTTTTCATCTCCACAGGTCCCTGGCACCTCTTGCCCCCTTTGCCTCCTTGGAAGAGGAATAAAAATTTTTATGCAGTTTCTGAATCTTTCCTGTAATCTCTGGTAAAAAGCAAAAACATAAGCAATTTTGAAGTACTATTACGACAATTCTTATCACTAACAGTGTAGCAACATTTAAAAGCTGCGTAGGAGTGTATTCCCAGCCATTAACTGGTGAGTCACTTTGTACATGCCTCTGTGTTCATCGCAGTGAACTTGATGCTAGTGATCAGCTTTCCTGAAGATAATTAATGGATGGATCAAAAAGCAGTTCCAGAAAAAACAGGAAAAACAGGGCACCTGTGAATTTATGCCTCAAAGCTGAGTTGTCTGACGCCTTCTGAAGCATAAACATAGACCAAGGCTTTTTCTCTCTTTGGGATATTCATACCTTTCACCCATCTGACTCCTTGAGGACAGATCAGGGTTGAATAAAGCCTGTAGCCTCTGCCTCATTGGTTTCTCCCCACTATTTTACTGTCTCCTTACAGAAGATGCATGAAAGTATTTTGCACTATGTCCTCTGCACATCAGCTAAAACTGACAAGCAGTGGCAAGGCAGCAGAACACAGAGGTACAAACAAGCAGATGAACAGAGGCACAGGAAAGTACATTTCCTCAGGAAACAAGCTAAAACTGTTTCCTTCACTTGTTTCTACCAATCCATCTGTCTTCGCTGGGTTTGCTTTCTGTCTCGTGCTGGTTGTTTCAATAATCATTGAGAAGGACTACACCGAAAATAATAATGAGTTAGATAACAGTTGTAAAGATTTAATTTTTTTTTAATATGAACCCATTATATAAAGTGATTTGGGTTCTCTCTGAATGTTATTTACCAGGAAAAAAGTCACAATTTTGAAAGTATCAGTTCAGGCTGAGTATTTCCAGACTGGCAAGAAAATGCTAGCCAGACCCTTTTCTTGTGAAAATGGAGACATTTCTGTGGCTGGTATTTGATTCAGCAATTTCACAGCAATGGGTCTAATGCAATTTATCTATGGTTTTAGAGCATCCAATTTCAGTCACTCCTAAAGAATGCCATCATGAGTTTATTATGCAGTTGATATAATTTTCTCTGTGAACACAGGAAAAGGGAACTCTTGGCTGGAGAGAAAGTATAGGAAATTAGAATTAGCTTTAGAATCCACAGAATGATAGGTATAAGTGCATATACTTAAACCTATATTTGGACTTTGTTGCTTAGTTTGCTACTATTGACTTGTGTTTGGATTACTGGAATGCTTGCTGATTGAATAGGTATATTTAATTGCTGATTGGTGGTAGAATGACCAGAAAACCTTACTCAGTAACAAGTAGTAAAGGTAGGACATCTCAGAGTTAAACACTTCAGAAGTGGAAGTTGCAACATACGAGCTATTATCTGCTTCTTTGACTATAACCAAATGTGACCTTGTGAACACGTGGAAAGCACAACAGACAGCAAAAACATCCCATTGCATCCATAGGACTATTGTGGAACTGCTTCTTGCATCTCTTTGCAGTGTGAAGAAACCAGGCTTTTCCTTGGGTACCCCATCTTATTTTAAGGTGGACATGAGTACAGATTTTTGTTGGTTTATAACCTCCTTTTCCTTAAATCTTGTCCTTCTGTTTAATGTAAGCTATACGTTGACTGAAATTGCCCAGTTGTTTTTATATTTATTGCTGATGTTATGGGAAGGAAAAGCAGCGTTTGCTTAAGGTTGGCTGTACTTTACCGAGAATGCCTAGCTGACCAACAAGATGAAGCACAAGAGCAGAGATTTGAAGGAACACTCCAGAGAGGTTAAAAGGGTGGATAAAACTGTGAGTTATAGATATGCAGCAACTGGCCTTAACCTGAAACCGTGTTAGGATGAGTGGTGTGTGTAGAATCACATCAGTTCCAGAACATGGAGTTCAAATCCATGATGCTTCAAAGCAATGGTTTCTATTTCAATGCAAATTTGACAATGATAGATGTTAATCACACCCTTTAACGAAGAACCAGAGGCATAAAAGTGAGTAGTGTGGCATATGAATCCCATAAAATAGAAAAGAACCACATGCAGCAGACATACTTAACTTCTTGGGAAACCAATCAACACCTCTAAAATGTGGCTACATGGTAGCATACAATACTTCAAAGTTAGCACAGTCCGCAGTTAAAACAAGAACCTGGTTTTGCAAAAACGCCAATTACAACTGCTCGAAAAATAGAGCAGAATTAGTCTCTGAACTGAAATAGTTTTCTTGATAACGGAAGTGTCAAGAAAATAAATGACTAGTTCTGAAAATCAGACCTTTTTTCATTCACCACTATTAAGGGGGAAAAACTGTCTGCTTCAACCCTGATCCCGAAAGGGTTTAATTTACTTGCCCAATTTCAGACATGAGTAGTCTCACTGGCTTCAGACAGAGGGCAGTCCTGCTGAGATCAATGATGGTACTCACATATATAACGTTAAGTACATGCATGCATCTTTTCAGCACCCAGATCTCAAAAGCCTACCAGAGAAGTAAGTACACCTGGAAATAAATATCAAAGTGCAAAGAGAAATTTTTTTTCCAGACTGAGATAAGTATTCAGGAAATGGACACAATAGCTCATATGTGATACATTTTATCACTTCTGAAAAGCGTAAGTGGAATCACTTGTGGAAAGTGCAGGAAGATTACAGTGCAAGATTTAGGGAAATTGCAGTCTGTGAGTCTCCCTTTCTCACCAATCACACGTTTGCTGGGATCATCAAAGTTTTCCCAAATGTGTTTGTGAGTGGGATTGTAGGTGAAGTTGAACATTTATAGGCTCAGAAATTTGTCCAAGGTTCTCATTTTATTTCAATATGAACTCATGTTACTTCTGTTGAAAATTCTACTGACAGTCTCATACGTGTAATTTATGACATTTCCTATCAAGATGTTTAGCTGAATTAGAAACACTTGTGAAGAAGCCCGTCTGCAGCCAGTTAAAGAGCATTTTTGTAGCAGAGGTGAGGGCTGTTGAGGCAACAAAGAAGGACTCATCTTACTTTTATTCCAATGGCTGTTGATCAAGCAATTGCAGCACAAACTGCTTACAGCTGTGGCTTTTGTTACGGTGACAAAGAACGTGTTTAAGGGTAGACAGAAAGCTATGCTGTATGCTAGTTTACAAAGACCATGCAGTTTACACACCAAACAGCCCAAAGCATATTTCTGCAACTTCCAGATTTCTTGGTGAAGTGGCACTGATTTGTTCTCTCTTCTTTGTCATTTGTTTTACTGGATAACTGTGTGTCTCTCCTGCTTTCCCAGCTTAACACCATGCTATGCCTCCTAGCTCACAGATTTGGTTTTAAGCATGTGAGCACTTATATTTTATTTATTTAAACAAGTAAAACTGAAATTAAAGACACCTGTCAGTTTGAAGGGCATTATTGTTTATCCAGTGCAGGGAATGTCGTTGAAACCAAATAAGAGCATTTTAATTGCTAAAATTCATTGATCTGAGCCCTTTTTAAAGAGCAGACATTTTATTTATCTGTGCAAACCAGAGATTTAGCTCTCTGTTTTTATATAGTTGCCTTTTAGTTGGGTTCTGTACTTCTTTTCACAGACACGATGATTTCACAAGAGAATGTTGGGAACTGGCTTCCTTGCAAAGTTGAATCGTTGCCTGCCTTCAAGATGTCCTTGCCTTGGTGCAGAAGCCAGGGTGTGAACACTCACCCCTTTGTCCCTACTGTATTACCTGGGTGCACAGTGGGACACAGGCCAAATTTATTTCATGTTTAGCTGTCTGAAACATAGCTCTCTGTTGTAAGTCAGTAGTCCACTCTGCCTTCATGGTTAGTAGATAAGCAGCTCCAGAGTTTCCCTGTCTTCAGATGAGATTTACTGCCCTCTTGAGGTATTTATCTTTCTCCTCCAGGAACAGAAGTAGCTTAAAAGACCTTGTGCCCTTGTGTAAGAAGTTTGTATCAACAACAGCCAGCTGACATAACTTGTTGCACTAAGGAACAGGGGCTGCAATCCTCTGGAAAAAACCTCACGACCTTCTGCACAGACAGCTTAGAAACTGTAGAAGAAACAGGCAAAATTAGCTGAAATCGATTTGGATTATCCTGTTACGATGTGGCTCTATGGCATTTCCTTACGTCATGGTGCTCTGCTATTTGGTAGGATGCTGCAATGAAGTATCCAAGAAATGATTCATGGCACACAAGATCCATGTTTGTTCTTACTGGAACACCACTGACAAGCACTGCCTCTGCAGACTTCAGGTGCCAAGTCTTCTTGAAAATGCAGCACAATGAGTTGGAATAAATGGTGTCCTGGCCAAATTTGCTAATTTCATTTATTAATTTCATTTTTCCTCAAGCTGGTAAGATTTGATTCAGCCTGGCTCTTGTCTGATACTCTCCTGGGTTACTGCCTGATACTCTCCTGGGTTACTGCCTGATAGAATTGCTTTGAATACCTGCTTACTGGTGCTGCCTGGGTTTATTTACCTGTGCTATAAAGACAGCAGTTGGGCTGGATGCCCTCAACTCTTTGAAGGCCTCCAAAATTATGGCCAAAAGTCTCAAAAGGGTTTTGAAAATCATGGCCCCTGGAATGATAGTAGCCTATCTGAGGGGAAATAAGTTGTCATGCCTTTCTGCAAAGGCTCTATTGTCTCTGAGATTTCTGGTTTTGATTTTCTGTTAGTGAGAGACTTTATTTCAAAGTTCATTTCCAGATTAAAAATGTCATACTTTGATCCACAAAAGCCTTTATTTCACAGAAATAATTTAGTTTATCCCATTTAGATACAATCACACATGTCTGATCTTTGATATGAGGCAAGTTATAGTCTATGTATACAGGAGAGACACTTGCTGCTTATGTATTTTATTTTCTGTGAGAGAAATATATTAAACTGGAGAGAAGAGACTCATTTTTGGTGAATAAAAATAAGAAAGGAATTGGTTAAAACCCCTTGTTAGGGTCCCTAATTAGTACCTCTTGGAAAAAAAAATTACGTGCAGAAAACCACAGAGGAAAGATACTATGAGATAAAGATATCATGGGAATCTAACACTAATCAAAATCTTCTGTGACTACCTTATTAAGATACTTGCTTTAAGAACAAAACATATGGTAGAAGCTTCAAGGAGATAGACCCTTTAGCTCACCACCAACAAAAGTGTAAAATGCTCCCCGGTCCTTCAAAGATTTAAGTGATGCTTGCTTAGGGTGTTTCATTCACTAGCAAACATGGTGATTTGTGAAGCACAACTAATGTCTCCCTGGGAAGCTCCAGCATGAAATAAGACTAGGTGTGAAAGCCTGTCAGGGTCCAAAGAGATATGATTTAAGGGGAAGCACTCCCTGAAAATGTGAGGATGAGTGTTACTAACTTAATCCATATGATAATTTCTCCCCACAAAATGTATGACAGAATATGCATTAGTCATTGTCCACAGGTCATACTTTTTTCCATGGATTTATCAGCAAGTGTTGCCATGCTGTGTTTAAAACATATGTAAAAAAGATTAGTATGCAAAGATGAAAAGTAAAGGAGCCACCCTATGTTTACTTGCAGATGCACACACACTTGGAAAATTTCAAAGAACTTGTTTTATTACAAATATATCTCTGCAGTCTTACACAGTAATAGGAATAACTGAAAGCTAGGTGTCTGGGCAGATACAGAAGGGCAAGAATGTCACTTTTTGCCACTGATGCTGTTATATGTGTAAGTAGATGCATGATATAATTTTCTGGGTTTTTTCTCTTTCTTTTGTACCATGAGGATTGCCAAAAGCAGAATGCTCTGATTTTATGCAGGTGACCCTGGATTTACTATTAGCAGCACAAAACTGTAATATAGAAGGAACTTTCAATTTAATCTAATATTAGACTGTACAGAATACATCTGTACAAGCACAGAAAAAAAATACAACCTCCATTCAACATGTAATCTCAGGAGACAGCTAGACTTGGGAAGAGCTGTGGAATCATCTAGTTAATCCCTCTAAACCACAAGGACTAATTTTGGTAGTGAAAAGCATATGGGGTATTAGTTCATGGCACAATTGAAGGAATATATCCTGGTTTTGGGACATCATACAAGGTGTGCTAGAGAAGCCTTTGCATTGTAAGGTTGACACTATACCTTGGACAGAAGTACCTGAAAAAGGGACAGAGGAGTGCAAGAGGGAGTCTTAATTCTGCTAAGTCCTTATCTGCTCCCTGCCACACTTGGTCTGTCTGACAGGAAAAGAGGTGGCTTTCGAGCAAGTCTGACATAGCTCTGTAAAATGGTTGGAGTAGGTGGACAGGAACATCACACTGACCCAGCACCCCCGGGACACGAGGCGATACCACTGTGCGCATAAAGCAAAAGTGCTTCTGCCAGCTGCTGCTCCAGCTAACGTGGCTTACCCAAGGCAAAGGCACTAATCAGTTCTAAGAAACACAGGTTGGCACTGGGAAATCTTTATGCAAAGTGTCAAGTGACTTGTTCCTGTGTTCTAGCTAATATAAGCAGCTTGAACCTCAAAGAAAGCCTCTAAATAAGTCATAAAGGCAACAGACAAATTGCACCTGGCTATAACAAGCTGATGTCTTACATATCTTTTAGAGCTAATGCAAATTGGTATTACAGCAGATGAACTCGCTTAAAGTACAAGCCAAGAATTTCTAAGTAATTCTAACATCTTTCTGCTGCTATTCTTCCTCTTTAAACATGAAAAATCTAATTCACTGCAGTCTTCTTAAAAATATCAAAATAAAATTCAAGTACTTACTGCATGTCAGACCCCAGACCTTGCTGCTCTCTCCCTGCCTGAAACTGGATACATTTCTAATCCAAAAGTGTAAAGACCTTTCTGTGGTTAGTAGAAGAGTGAATAGCACCTTCACAGCGCTGTTTCCATTTTTCCTCCCTGTACTGTTTTCTTTGATATTGCCATTTTGTTTCAAACTAAAGAACAACTGAAGTAAGCTGTGCAGCACTGTATCAGCAATTTGTAGCAGCCTCACAAAACTCAACGCAAAGGGCAGTGGCTGTACAGAATCAGCTATATTTAAGAATATGCCATGCTGACAATATTTTTTTGCTGTTTGTACTGTGAAACAAGAACAGACAAAACATCTGCCTCCTCATCCACTGATGTTTCCTGGTTTTATATAGCTGAAATAATTTCACCTAAATGGTGAATTGAGCTGCTATGTTGCATCAAGCTGTAACTGTGCCACATCTTACGATTTTGTGATTCAGTGTGTGCACACAGATCGTGTACTAGTATGGGCAAAAAAATTTAATATTTTTATTGTAGGAAAGAAACCCACTTCAGGACTTAGGAGAGTATTCACAATGTATTGAAAAGGGGGAATGAAGAGTACGTGTGGTCGGTCATGTTGCTTTGATATTTGACTTCCCTTGAAAGTCACACATCTTGAAATTCTCTTCTGAACTGAAGAGCTGTAACAGTAAATGAAGCTGCTTCTCTAAGGCAGTCACAGGTTGGTTAGGTTCAAGTGCAATATAGAAAACATGCTAAAAATAATGTGTAGTGGCTTGACCCTGGGCAGATGCCAGGCACCCACCAAAGCCACTCACTCACTTCCCTCTGCAGCTGGACAGGGGAGAGAAAATTTAACAAAGGTTTCCATTTAACAATGGATTGAGATAAGGACAGGGAGAGATCTCTCATCAAATACCATCCTGGGCAAAACAGTCTCTAATTAGAGATATTAATTGAATTTATCACTAGCAAAATCAGAGCAAGATAATGAGAAAACACCTTCTCCTACCCCTCCCTCCTTCCCAGCTCTGCCTCCTACCCCAGTGGCACAAAGAGACAGGGCATGGGGGTTATGGTCAGTTCATGGCCCGTGGCTTCTCCCACTGCTCAGGGAGAGGAGTCCTTC
>VXBT01011417.1:8864-38394 GCA_013400235.1 Oriolus oriolus | reverse complement strand
CTCCATGGGCTGCAGGGGCACAGCTGCCTCACCATGGGCTGCACCACGGGCTGCAGGGGAATCTCAGCTCCAGTGCCTGCAGCATCTCTTCCCTTTCCTTCTTCACTGACCTCAGTGTCTGCAGAGTTGTTCTCACACATTTTCACTCTACTCTTCTCTGGCTGCAATTACAACTGTACAATTACAACTTTTTTCTTTCTTCTTAAATGTGATGTCACAGAGGTGTTATCACCATCTCTAACTGGCCCAGCCTTGGCCAGCTGCACATCTGTCTTTGGAGTCATCAGGGACTGGCTCTGCTGGGCATGGAGGTAGCTTCCAGCAGCTTCCCATAGAATCCACCTCTGTATCCTCTGAGCCCCAAAAAACCAGGGCATGCAAACCCAATACATAATGGAAAATACTTTATAAAAACAAGAATCTATGATGAGCTGCTCCTGAAATGGGATTATAATGGCCATGATATTTTGGAAATGTTAAATACAGTAGCAACCTGTCCCAGGGATTTATAAAGAAAATTTTTCCCTCTGGATCACATTTGAACTGCTACTTCTGTGAGTTACTAATAAGTAGTGCACAGGTGAAAGTGTTGGCTATGGGATTTGCTAATTCAACCTTCTTCTGCTTTTGAAAGTACTTCTATTCCTCACCTTTGCCATGAATTTTGAGAATAAACTCTAAAGCATATTTGTGTGCTGGATTAAAAATTACTTGGCTTTGTTTGCTCTAAACCTGGTAGCTTATCCCTTGTGCTTTGTTAAAAAAAAATCCCAATAATTCCTTCAAACTATTCCTGATATTTATTACCAGACCTGGGCCATCTCCTCCCTTGAGCATTTCATCCTTTTCACCAAGGAGTCTAAGCATATTTAGTTTTTTTTCATATGGAAGCTGTCCCATGTCTTTGATCACACATGCTGCTGTTTCCAGGCTGTATATCTTGAGGCACAAATGGCCATTTAAACAAAAGGGCATCATCATCTGTGAGGGGCTTCTCCCCTGTCTGGCAGCAGGTGAACAACATCAAGTCACAACAAACTGCTAATATGTTCCACCTTGGCTCTGACACAGCATTGATGGCTTTCTATTTCCTCCAGCATCTACACGCTGGACCAAATGAACAGTGTTTCTTGTGTGTGGTTAGTGTTTAAGGCCTCATTGTGTACACAGCCTTGAAAGATATATTTTTATAGGTAAGCACCTCATAAAATATTTTTCTGAAGACATTTATCAAGAGAGACTTTGAGAAACTGTAAGGAAAGGGGAAAGAGAAGGTGGGGGAAGCACAACATGTGCTTTTCAGCTGCCACAAGGTCCTGCAGCAGCAACCTTCATGTGCGAGGCGACACTTTGCACATTGCAACAGGGAATCAAAAGATTTATACTCAACACTCCGTATATATGACTCTCTATGGCATCATTTTGAAAGAGTGATTATTGGTTTGACATGAGGGAATTTTTTACATTAAATGCTGAAAGTTCTCTGTGTACATAGCCATAATCACCTGATGCTGCTTTTTCTTACTGCATAGCTTTTAATAATAAATAATTAGGTTCTCCATAATTATCTCATTTGTTTTCCAAGAATCCCCAGGGGCTGTTATTTATCACTTGATATGAATGCTCCCTGCCCATCTCCCTCCACTTACACATGCATATAAAAGAAGTGCAGACATATGGGAAGTGCCTTACTTAATTTGATGGCAGCTCTGTTTATTATTATCTCCCTGAGCTGTGGTAATTTTAGTTCAGCTGTTGAGTAATTATAAAACCAGAAGCCATAGGTCCCTTGCTCGGTTTCTCTGTGGCATCTCCCATTTTCTACCCCCAAAGGTACAATATGTTCAAAAGCACTGCACTGACTGAGGAAAAGATGTCAGGCAACACCTCTTAAATTCTTGTATAAGTCAAGGGTTGAAGCACTCATTTAGTTTAGACAGGACCACTTAGTAAATATGTTCTTTGTACTTGAGTTTACATGGCAGCTTGGGCTAATGAGGGTCTTCCAGCACATGCAAGGCAGGAGGACAGGGAGAAGGACACAAAAACTAGACAAGGACTTACCACAGTTAAAGAGAAAGGTCTGATTGTGGGAGGTATTACAGCAAAACACCTGTGAAGTGTAATCTTTGTTCATGTCTGGTTTCTGAAGAAAAGTTGCCTTTTTCTGCTAACTTGAGGTACACACAATAGAATAATTTCTCCTCTTGGCCTGGTCTCCCCATGTTATTAACCTTATAGATGAACAAGCTGATTTGGGATAAAAAAAAAGGACTGGGTGTTTCTGTCTAAAATTTGCACTTTCTGCCTTTTTTTTTTTCCTGTCATCTTATTGTTCAAACTGTTCAAAAGGAAAGAAGTCAGCAGTTCTGAAATACCACCTGAAAAATGAAGTGCAGAAGTACATGTAAGTAACGATTTAAGTTTTCCAGAAACTGACAATAGTAGATAAAAGCCTGTCCAGCTTCCTGCAGCTGCTTCTGTAAAAGACTTCACTGGTAAAGGCAAGACTTAGAGAAGAAATGACATGTGCCCCAGCTGTGACCAGACTTTCCCTGAGTGAAGCTCTGGTCGTGCAAGGCTCCTGCTGCTGTAGCTGTCATGCCCTCCCCCATCCAGGCAGCCTGCAGTAAGGGTTATTTCACAATCTCAGCAAGCAGAAAGCAGTGGGAAGTCTTTTGACTTGCTTTCTCCCCATCTCATTTTATTCTAGTTCTTACAGGCTTTTGGCCTTCCTTTGACCCAGCCTAGCCCATTGGAGAAGGCCAGCCTCACCTGATAGCAGCTGTCAAAGAATTTTTCTTCTACCTGCTTTCTTCATCAGTATTAATCTAGACTGTAAATCACTGGCTTCTCTTGTTAAAAAACCCAGAGACAGCTTTTCTAGTAGCTCACTGGGACCAGCACAAAGTACAAGGGAGTTATGACCTGTTACTATGGATTTCCTCAGGTCAACAATCAATATTAGAAAAAGAGATAATGATAGCATCCAATTTGAAATGCCTTTACTGTATACCAGATACAAATACAATTAAACATGATCTTTCCTTTCCTACCACGTTTTCATTCTATGTACCTTTCTGTTCTTGTATGTTTTTTCACTAATACATATTCCCTTTCTTATTTTCTTTTTTTTTTTTCTCTTGCATCTATTTTTCTCTTCCTTCTGCAGTTCACTCTGTACCTGTGCCTTTCTCATAAAGTTACTCTACTCTCTTCTTTCACAATCCTGTCAACGTTTTGTCCTCCAATTGACAGTTCCCTCCACTAGCATATCTTGTTCAGTTATGAGGGGAAGCTGAGGTCACCTGGCTTGCTCATCCTGGAGGTGACTGAGGCGAGACCTCATTGCAGTTACAACTGCTTCATGAGGGGAAGAGAAATGGGCAGGTACTGATCTCCTGTCTGGCGAGTGACAAGACCTGAGGGAACTCATTGGAGGGGTTCAAGCTGTGTGTTAGAGAAACGTTCTTCACTCAGAGGGTGTTTGAGCACTGGAACAGGCCCCCGTGGGCAGTGGTCACAGCACCAGCCTGACAGAGTTCAAGAACTATTTGGACAATGCTCTTGGGCATGTGTTGTGTTTCTTGGGGTGTCTTGTGCAGGGCCAGGAGCTGGACTTAATGATCCTCATAGATCCTTTCCTACTCAGGGCGTTCTGTGATTCTGTGACTTGCTTCTTCGCAGGTATGCTCTGTGCATTCAGATATGAGAAGTTTTCTGGTGCAGCTATTTTTAATTTCGCTCTGCGAAACCAGCTGAGTGGTGTTGGCACCAATCTATGATTCGGTTGCAGGGTATTTCTTCTGCTTTCTGTGAAATTTGGGGAGAGAGCTAGTAAGTCAAGCAATAGTGAAAATCGTAGCTCCGACCAGAGAAGTCCTGTGGTCCTCCAGGTTTTGTTAATTATCCCACGATCCCACAGGTAGGACTGACCCTCTGGGTAGAGGCTAGGAGCGTTCTTTGCATAAATCATTATACTCCTGCCTGCCCAGCTAGCGAGTGAGTTATGAGCCGTGCTGGCCAGAGCAAGTGCTTTTCAGGACAAGATGCTGAACGCAGCAGTCTCAGCAGATCGTTTTGGATTTATGCTGACGTAGCAGAGTTCAGATGATCCAGGAGTCAGTGCTGTATGAGCCTCTTTAAACAAAAGCTGTAACCCAACAGCACATGCTTGGAAGCGAATGTAAACTCAAGTGTTGAGCCTCGCTGTGTTCCCCTGCTGACTAAGTTATGTAGCAGCTCGCAGGTAACAGAGACACTGTTTCTTTTTTCCAGCTGGATCAGAGGAAACTAGGCTCAGATATTGCAATGAGTCTCTCCAGCCACATGCACGTGTCCCTCCAGACTACTGAGCTGGTTCAGTATTTTGTTCCTTTAAAGAACAAGGCAGCTGAAACAGAAACCTTTTACTGACACCAAACCATGCTGAATCGCAGATCGCTTCACTTCGTCCTCAGGATCACAATAACAAGAGCATTCCTAAACCCATTGCCTCGCTCCCACAACGTCCACCCTCCTGCACTTACGAAAATGTACCGCGATATGCGAACGAACATGAACTTTAAAAACAAGCTCTTTTTTTTGGCTTTAAGTTCCGAGAAGTTCACAAAGGTTATGAAGCAGAACCTTCCATGAATTCATGTGCCTCTGTATGAAGTCTCATTTGCATTTCTCTTTACTAAGGTAGCGCTGTTGCTTTTGATGCCATCACCGACAGTACAGACATGGTTTCCTAAGACTACTTTCCAAGAAGAAGTCATAACAGAAAAGATCATTCAGCTCCTAGTTTGCAGGTGATGGTATTTTGTGTCTTGCTTCTGCTCCCATGTCATAACCATGTTAAGACCAGGTGAAAAGGAAATCATCTATACGAGAGAAGGCATTTTCCCCTCCTCAACTGGACCACTTTCAGTTACTCTGCACTGACAGCAGTCCTGTAAATGATCACGAAAATAACTGTTTGCAATGAAAAACTATCTGTTTTGGCCTGTCTGACAAAGATGAGGTGAGTCCAGTTTCTGAGGTCTTACCTGTGATACTCTGAGATTTGCAGAATGCACCCCTGGACTGAAAACTCACAGATTTGTTGATGTAATTGTCTACAGAGGGGTGTAAGCTGCTATGACTTGTATGCCCAGCCTACTGATTTTAGTTGTACTGAAACATGCCAAAATAAAGAATGGATGGTGGCCCAAAATTATAATTGCTTGTTTAAGAGAGGTTTCTCATTGCAAGTAATCTGAGAGCACTTCCTGAGTAGCCCTAGGTACAGCCACTCAGTGTCCCACACTCCTGCTCCAGCAGAATACACCATGAACACTCCTTACCCTCGAGTATCTGCAACTGAAATTGCCAAGAGTAAGTGGCAAAAATGTATTCAAGTCTTGGCTGGTAAAGAAAAAGGGGTAGGGAATTCCCAGTGGTTTGCTATATTTTCTGAACTGACATGTATTCTCTGATGGCCAGATTCAGACAATCGTTAAAGATCAAAGTTTTTCGGTTGTTGGAGAAAGACCCCCTGAACCTCGTATGATTTGCTGCTAGGCTGGGATCTACCCCACAAGAGCTCCTATGTTTTAACCAGATTATGCTGCAAGAGGAGGGTTTTACTTGAAGGTATTTGATGCATGTTTTCTACTGTTAAACAGAGCTCTGGGTGTAACAGAGTAGCTCCATTTACACTATTTATATTCTGACTCCTTTCTACATATGTAGTACCCCCAGTAAAGTTTTTCTCCTTTTGAAAATTAGAAGCTCAGACTAATGTATTTTATAAACTGATTTTTTCTCCTCCTGAAGTTTTAGATTTTTTTCACTAAAATCCCCAAACATTTTGGCATTTAAATATATTTCTTTTGCAAAGTTTTAAAGCAGCAGCAGTGCTTACTGCCAGCGTGACACGATGCAAAAACATATTGTTCCTTACACAAAAGAGAGGAAGTTTGAAAAAGTGTGAGAAGGAAAGAGAGAGGCCAGGACCTCTTCTCTCTGGTCAGACCATCCTAGGACTCCTTCTGAGCCCTGTAGGGGGCTGGCAGGAAAGAATTCGTAGCCACAGGGACATGTTATCCAGAACCAAGGGCTGAACCTAATTGTAAGCAGATTTTGCCCGCCTTTTTTTGGATGAATGATGGCCCGCTGGCATGTGACCTGGCTTGGCAATTTCCCTACAGTGTCCAGGCTGCCATAAGGAGATACGTAATGTCTAGAGTGATAGGAAACTCTTTAGCACAGATGGTACAGAGCTGTCTCATAAAATGACTCACTGTGAATCCTCACAGAAATCTCAGCTATAAAAATGATAATGGAAAAAGCACAAGAAAATGCAAAATGTCTCAAGAACAATTTGTTCCACCTCATGTCTTCCATTTGATATACAAAAGAGACACATTCTACAACCAAATCAACAACTTCTTCCCTTTCATTGTTTTTGACCAGCTAGGCAAAGTCAATAGGATAAAATACTGGAATTGTGAAAGTGGAAAGAGCTCTTGGAGAAGGTAAAGTGACAACTTCCAAAGTTCTGACCATTCCTTAGGGAAGAGAGCTGACTTCTTGGGAAGTGCTTTGTGCACATAAGCTCTCCTTTCCCCTTTTCACTCCTCTAGTCCTCCCAATAGTAGGAGGAAACATTTAATTATTAAAAGATGACACCTGCAATTTTTTTTCCAAAAGAATCACTGGATGTTAGTTCAGAAATAGACTCTGAACCTTTGCAGGTGGAGTTTTTCCTGTAATCCCTGAAGTGATTTAAAACGTGTATTTTAGAACACTGTGTCATTTAAGTCACTTTTCAATTCTCTCCTTCTTTGCGTTCTCACACATTTTCACTTCTTTTCAGTATAATTCATTGAGCATTTTTCAGGGTTTATCCCTCATTTAAATCAACATCTCTGCAGCATTCCAGAATTGTCTGTGACTTTCATTCAATTTACTGTGTTCAGTAAGGCCAGGCAGTAACACAAGACCAGAAGTAACACAAGAACCAGAGGAGAGGGGAGCACTGAATGTGCTTTTACCCTTTCTCCTCTTTCCACCACGGGAGATGATATCAGAACACTAAGTAAAAACATACGAGTGATTTTGAAAGAGAAAGTGCTATCTGCTTGCAGGTTGCATGTGCTGTTGTGATGGTGACATGGGGCACCCTGTAGTCTTACTCCGTATTTGCTGTGTCAGCATTTTAATGTGCTTTAGCAGCAAACCCTCTAATTTCTCCCACTTATCTCACTTAGCTTAGATTTGTGGAGCAGTTCCTATGAGAATAGAACAGAATTTTCTGTAAGAAATTAAACCCAAAGTTCAGCTCCATGAACTCATCAAGCTCTCTGCAATCTCTTGCAGGGGAAGAAGGATAAGAACAAATGTCTGGTCCTCTGAGCTGCTGCAAACTGTACAAGTATTTAGGATACTTGGTACAAGGAATCACAATATGTCTAGTCAAATCAGAATTGCTTGGTCCTGTATAGAGCGTGAATGGAAGGGTTTTGACACAAATTGTCAAATTTAACACCCATCCACACCTGCTGTACTTCTTCCCTTGCTCAGCTTCACCTCCCCTAGCCTCTCTCGGCTGTCTCTCTGCAAGAGCATGTATCACCACAGAGGTATAATATAACTGTCTTTCAAGGACCACTTGACAATGCTCCTTTCCCCCTCAGCTAACTCACAGTGCAAACACTGTAGACATCAGCCTCAAGACAAAAAAGAGCTCTTGTCAGAACAAAGAATCATTCTCAAGATCCTTCCAGCTAATCCTTCTCCATCTGTACTGTCTGTGACTTTCAAACTGTGCCCGCATCCTCCTAAATCAACCAGATGTTCCCAGATACTTCATTCTGGATTTTTAATTCCAGAGCATCTGTGAAGTGCCTCCGTAGCACAGTTTCCAGCTGGCCACTGCATAAGGCACTGCTCTGACTCCGTGCAGACACATGGAAATGCAGGAGAAGAAGCAGTACCTGTGACATTTGTTGACTGATGGTGTCACTGTGCTAACTGCTTGCCATCTAATGCATACACTGAATTTGTGTCAGTCCAAGTGTCCCTTTTTGCTTATTGAAATGAGACAGTAAAAATGCTGAGATTTAAGCAAAGCAATAATGACCCTTTTCGCTCTGCGAGACTGATGGTGTGGTACAGCAACAGATGTCAGATTGAGCCCTACCTGCCTGCAATGAAGCAAATGAGACAAAGGGCAGGTCCTTCAGGAGAGGAATCCAAACACAGTCATCTGTGAGGAAACTGGGTAATGTATGCAAAGGGCTCAGCGGTAACAACAGGAATTTGAACAAGATTATCTCTCAGTGGTCACATGATCATCATTTTTTGAATGCTCTGGAGAAATACTTGTTTGATACATCAGAATTCGGCTTCATATTGACTTTCAAGGCTGTGGTCTCTGCTGGATAGTGTCATTGGCCTAAGAGAGCAGAACAGCTGCAGAACAGCACAAGGGGAAAACAAGGAGTTTGTGTCTTGAAGATGCAGGGGTTTTCTGACAACACAACACTGATTTGTAAGCACATTTTCATCTTACCACTCAATATTTTCCCCTGCAATTCAGTTGAGTTTCCCCCAAATTTCAGTCTGAGTCTCTCCGTAGTCATAAGATCCACACCAATCCATACAAGATGTCTTATATGCATAAAAAGGAAATTAATTCTATGTTTGTATTTAATATGCAGTACATCTGCTACTCTGCATTTGCACCACACTGCAGAACACTTTACATGCAGGCTGTAAAAGGTTGACTCTGAGAGGTTATGGGGAGAATAGTCAGAAACACAACCCTGAATCTTCCTCTGCCATGCTATAAAATAAGCTATTTTCTGTCTACATAAACAATTTCATTTTAAAACCAAGCCCCAGGAATGTGGACCTGTGATGAAAATATATAATTCAATTTGAAGTGGAATATTTGGTGATAAAAGTACTCCCAGGAATAATATTTAAAGTAGGATTACATTCTTCCATACTTCGGTTACTTGTTTTCTTCTGGCCAAGTAGACAAACACACTTCGACATTTAACTCACTACACCAGCAATTAAGTTTTCCTAAGTATTTCTTTATATGCACATATAAAGTGTGTACTCACACAATTTAAAATGCCATATGATTGTTTGTAATTTTATTTCAGATTTGTTAAACTCCAAGTTCACTAAATTTTAATGTGAAAAAAATCACAGAATAAGTGAGATCTTAATTAGATTAGTTAATTAGCTGGTGTTTCTTCAGAATCCTGTCAGCATTAAAAACTCTTCTGTATGTATGTCTTTATATAATATTAGAATACCTTGGCAATAGAAAGTTTACAACTAAGTTACATAATAGACTTTTTATACTGTCTTGTAAACATTTTTTTTGAATGCTCTGTATCAGCAATGAACACTCTGTGTTCCATCTTTCTGACACTGCTTAAAACTGTGATCTTAAAAGGCTTCAGTGGAAGAAAAGCTCCCTTTTTTCCCTCTTCAGTCAGCCAATGAATAGATCCACAAAAGAAGCTAATTTTCTTTTTTTTTTTCCTACAGAAATGGCCCATAAAGCTGCATTTTGCTGGGTGGACAAAAATCACTGAACAAATTACAGTGAATTTCCTGCATTGCAATCCTTCAAACCATCTAAGGAAATCATGGTGAGTAATGGTGCAGAGCTGTGCTCTTTCATGTGCTTCATTTCCAGTCCAGGCTTTGTCTCATTTGACATGGATGCAAGCTGCAAAGTTTGGATTCAGGTTTTTTAATGAGCATTTTGAAAGTTCAGAAGTGTGTATAAATAAGTTGTTGGTTTTTTTCCCCAGACTGTAACATGGGAAGGCTCCCGCTGTGAGGTTTGGATCAAATCTGGAGGTTTGGTTTGGTTCTATTTTTGTTTCTAATGTACTAAGTTCGCGGCGTTCACAGCCTGCCATAAACCACCTCTGTTAAACATGCACATTGTTAAAACACGCAGAAGGCTTGGCTCGAGTTGTGCATCACCTCATGGAAGCCAGCAAAACTGTGGGCTGGAAGGAACCCCTAGCTGCAGTACATGACCCAGTGAACACCTGGACTTGCTGGAAGTGACAATAATAAATGGTTATGTCCATAGTAACCATGTCTGAGAATTGCTTAAACACTCAAGGCCCCAGCCCAGGTAAGAACCTCTGAAATGCTTCTGGTGCTCCTGGAGGGACTGTCTCAGGCACCGCTCAGCTTTTGAAAGAATTGATATTTCTGGCCGTGTTGTTTATGAAGAAACTATACTTTTATAACAGAAAATAAAGCTCGCTCTTGAATTGTCAATAAATTGTCAGTTTTTCCATCTGCTTTGAGTGCTCCGTTTGCTGGCACTATGACTGGGGTCAGGAGGTGTTGTTTGCCAGAGGTGCTCCCCGCCACTGCTGAACAAGTGTGGTTTCTGACCACTCACATGTGTAGCCCTGAACACCTTGGCTCCCAACAGACCTCTCCATATAAGCCACATTTTGCAAGCAACTTCTTTGCGTTTATTGCCTGTAACTCCTTTGTTCCACTACCCTCCCTTTGCACGTGAAGAGGTGAGGGCAGGGAATGATAAATGTGATAGCAGGGATTTTGGTGGAAGTTTGTGGCCTGACTGGGAGTCCCCTTACACATGTGACATTGTTCCACCTTGGAAGTTGGGATACCTCTAATGATGACAGACTAAACTCACGTTATGCCTCATATAGGACATGACTAATTTAATTTTATTCCTTGGGAGAAGCTATGCTGTACACCATATCTGCCAGGACTTACTTATGTTGTGAAGATCAGGCATTGCATGGGCTACCCTTTATGGACCACACTAAAAAGAGCTTTATGTGCCAGCTCTGGGAGGTTGGCTTAGGAGAGAATTTATTGAGAAAAGTCAGAAGTAAAGTATTTTTTTTTCCCCTGCCATGCCGTAAGATCAACTATTTGTCTGTATAAACAATTTCATTTTAGAACCAAGGTCCGGGAATGTAGACTTACTATGAAAATATGAAATTCAATTTGAAGCTGAACATTTGGTGATAAAAGTATTCCCAGGAATAATATTTTAAAAAGTATTCCCAGGAATAATATTTTAAAAAGTATTACATTCTTCTATACCTTAGTTGCTTTCTTCCTCTGGCATAATAGAATCTCTGAGTACATTTCACCCCAAACATCTCAGCTGATACTAGATGAAGTTTCTAAAATGGCTACCACATTATTGCCTTTACATAAAATAAATGCACAGCTCTAAGATTTGTAGCCTCCTCTGTCATGCATGATCCAGAAGACTGTGGGCTTTGACAGGGTGGTAGCTCTAAACTAATTTGGGAGACAGCTGTTGACAACTGCGAAGTCTATTTCGTCTGAAGAGAAATGCTTAGAAATATCTTTGATTTCCTTTGTGGAAATAAGTAAAGGATCTCACCCATACCACAAATACTTTAAAACCACTAAGATCCATGTGAAGGACAGTTGGGGATGATTATGTCTGAGCTGTGCGTGGTTAAGGAGGCTACTGGGCGTATCAGAGCCTGCGCTTGGGGCAGGTCACTGGGTGGGAGGAATGTAAAGGGCTCTGTATTTGCCCTCACCATAGGTCAGTGACCCTCTGGGTGGTGGTGAACACAGAAAAGGGACCTGGGATGTGTGCTTTTGTGCTCCCAGTGTCAGCCTGCTGTCACCAGCACACCCGTGAGAAGAAGGGGACTCAGAGCTGTGCCAGCCCTGGCCCTGAGGTCTTCTGGTCTTTGTGGAGGAGCTGGCAGCCCCTGTGCTTTCAGCATGGTGGGAGTCTGGGGCAGACTTGCACTCCCACCTCTCCTGAACTGCACCCAGGGCATCCTGGCAGAGATTGAAAAGCTGGGAAAACTTACTAAGCAAAACGTCTCCATGGAGAAGCCTTGGCCATGATTATAACTCTGCCAAGGTCTTTTGGAAGAGTCATTCTGATCTGTGTAGCTCTTCTGCCTGTTCATTATGATGACTGACACAAATAATTCTAAGACTTTGACATGCTCACCTTTAGTAAAAGGCACATTTTTGCAACACTACCAGAATGCTAAACTGAGACTTCTCTGATGTTTGGAGCTTTCTGGCATGGAGCCTTTTTGACATAAAATATACTTATCCCAAAACTCAAGCGGACCTCTGAGATTTTGAAGTTGTAACCGTAGCAAACATAACTTAAAGAGGGGAAAAAGTGTTCTGTCAGTGTCATTTCAGCTCCAAATGGTGCAATCTATTTCTCTTAGATACACAGTTCTTTTGGTCTCAAAACAGACCTGGTAATAACAAAGAATTCCAGTGGAATATCTCAGTTATAAAAGAAAATGAAGTTTGATACATGACTACTCAAAGACTTTCAAAAATACCATGGCAGAAGGACCTTCAAAGAAAGTGTCAGACCCAATAAAAACACTCAACACAGCTGTGATATCAACCCCTTTTCCTGGGTTCCCAAGGTACTGCAAAAGCCTTCAGCAGTAGGTAGTATTCGCTTTTCAGCCCAGCTTGAATTATTTCTATATTAGGTTTTATTTGGTCTATATGTGACTATTTTATGGCTCTTTAATGTTTATGATGTATTTATTATCATTCCTACATTTCCCCTGCAGCTCTAGTGAAGTGGGACTATCTAAAGATTGTGGAGATATTTGTTATTGTACCTTTAATTTACAGCCACTCCATATTTTTACATTTGAAGAATATGGCGGTGTGACTGACATTAATTAACTCTGACTATGACCATCTGAATTCACAGTCCTTTATAAAATGCGTTTTAAGTAGGGGTAAGCCAAGTCCAGGAGCAGCCTGGACCACGAAACAGGTTTACAAGAGGGCCTGGGAAGAAACCTGCCTATGGCAGATCGCGGTTTCCAAGACCAAGCTATAAATTACGTCACTAAGTACATCAAAAGCCTTGCTCCATTGCTTAAACAATTGCCACTCAAACTTAGAGGTGTAATAGTAAAACCTAGCCACTTCTTGGTGAGGAGTGTTGGCTGGCAGCAGAGTGAGATGGAGTTTGGTTTGGTCTCAGAACCAGGTCCAGCGTGAGAAGGCAATGTTGGGTACGTATGGCAGCTCTGGTGTTCCCTCTGCTGCTGCCCTGTCTCAGCATAGGTGTGGCGTCTGTACCTGTGAGAAGATATCTATGCCATGAGTACTGTCTTGGAGAGCCCTCCATGCCTGAGTCCTTCCCACACTTGTCACTTACTGTCTTCCTTTCTGTTCACCAACTCTGACCCTCTCCTGAGAGTCCTCTTGCTGTCTAATTTCAGTTCAAATTCTTTTGTCACTGAATCAGATACCAAAAACAATTTGCTCCTTTCCTTTTTTCCAGCTAATTCTCCATCTCCTTCTAGCAGAAATAACTCATACTAAGACCATAGCATCACGGGAAAAACCAGATGAGAAGAGATCGCAGAAGGTCACCTAGTTCAACCTCAGCTTACAGTCTTCACAAGTCTTTTGTGTCAAATTAATACTGCTAGACCATGGCCCAGTTTGTACACGTAAAATAACAGAGTACTAGAGAGCACTGAGGAAATGATGGTAACTTCACACCACCTCAGATTACTTCCATAGTGTGCTGGTTTGGGCTGAGACAGAGTTAATTTTCTTCACAGTGGCTGGCATGTGGCTGTGTTTTGGGTTTGTGCTGAACTCAGGGTTGATAATACAGAGATGTTTTTGCTGTTGCTGAGCAGGGCTTGCACAGAGCCAAGGCCTTTTCTGCTTCTGGTACTGCCACACTGGGGAGAGAACTGGGGGTGCACAGGAGCCTGGGAGGAGACACAGCCAGGACAGGTGACCCCAACTGACCAAAGGGATACTCCAGACCCTGTGGCATTCACTGTATAAAGTGGGAGGAAGAAGGAGAAAGGGGGGGGACATTTGGAGCGATGTTTTTTGTCTTCCCAAATCACTGTTATGATGGGGTCCTGCGCTCCTGGAGATGGCTGAACACCTGCCTGCTCATGGGAAGCACTGAATTAATTCCTGGTTTTGCTTTGCTTGTGTGCACAGCCTTTGCTTTCCCTATTACACTGTTTTTATCTCAACCCATGGGTTTTCCAGCTTTCACCCTTCTGATTCTCTCCCCAGTCCTGCTAGTGGGGGAGTGAGTGAGTGGCTGTGTGGTACTTGGTTGCTGGCTGAGTTTAAACCACAACACACAGCAAAACCATTTTCTTAGATCCACATTTAATTGATGTATTGCTGATTAACTATTTGGGATTTTTTTGCTAGTGTTTGGAAATAAGTTTGTTCAGAATGTATGTCACCATGTGAACTTCTGCATTGACATACTGTCAGCCTTTATGACTCTCCCTGGACTGGATCTCAAACTCATAAAAGACTTGCTTTCTTCTGTAGTAGCTATGTGGACACTGCACCTGGTTATAACAGCGGGATTTGCTGGCCTTCAGCAAACAGAAATTAGCAAAATTGGCAGAGGCCTTGAATGTCATGTGAAGCCTGAACCTGACATGATAAAAGGAGATTTTCCTAGCACAGAAGTCTTTCCTGTCCTGTGATGTTTTCGGATATTAAAGAGCTGCTTTTCTCCTGCAATGGTTACATTACGTAGATGAGTGGTTCTCTGTGACATCTGCAGGTCACAATGTCACTTACCTGGTGTTTGGATGCTATTTTCACATCTGTGGGAAAATTTGCCTCCTCATTTATAAACCAAACTGATAAACCAAAGGAGCACTTCATGACTAAATAACATTCAAAGGACAGCATGTTTTTAAGCTGATTGTAATATTTCTTTGTGAAACTTATTCGGATTATCTTCCTTCTAAACTTCTCCTCTCTTCCAAACACTCCCAAATCATCGCACTGTGCAGCTCCAAAACTGAGCTGTGCTCCAAGTTCAGACTCCTCGAGTTTGCTGTTTCTCAGCCTATCAGTAGTTTTTAGGCTATGGCTCTGTAAACAAAGCTGATCTTAGAAACATAACTGCTTGATAAAAGCATATAGTTTCAAAACCACTCAACAAAATACCCATCAGAAGGGATCGTTTGCTATTGCTCCCCACATGCAATCAATATATCACTTTAACTACAGAGCTTTTACCCTGTTTATCATCCCTTCTGAAGCCATGTGGAATACTCATCTTCTCTAATCCTTGTCTATAGTATTTCCAAAGTACTTTACAAGCTTGGAGTAATGGACTTTAATGCCTTGCAGCAGCTGAGCTGGTAGCATATATGATACCTTAAATGTAACAATCAAAGGAGCTTGCAAGATTTTGGTATTTCCGCTGACTCGCAGATGTGCAGTATCCAGGTCCAAAAACAGTAATGTCAAGTTTAGACTAAAAGTGTTTAAAACAAAATAATGTCTCACTGCTCTGTGTCAACACTCCTATAATGTGAGAGGATATTCTCTGATAGAAAGAGCACCAGTATTAAATATCTGTTATCTGAGCTCTACAGTAATTTCTTTTTTGTATGTTTGTCCATGAATAACCTTGCTCAAGATTTATGTAACAGAGTGTATTGTTTTATTAATCCAGAGCATGTGGTATTCTCCAGGTGCTAAGCTTTGATCTCCTTGTCCTCCTATGTATTAAGTTTTCTGGTTCTCATTGACACTGATGCTCTTGATTTAAGGTAATCCTCTTATTGTCGGGGACAGGAAAAACTGCAAGTGAACTTTGCAGTGAACCTGGAATCTTGTTCCTTTCTTTCGTCTCAGTTTTGATTGAATCTCCACTAAATTCAGTTCAGCAGAATCCAGCCACTGCTTTTAGGAGTAAAAGTATATCTTTCTGCAACATTTTATGGCATGGAATGTCGTTTATGGCACATTATATTACAGTTTGAAACGCTAGCATTCACTAACAAGAGGAGCTGTGGTTTTATATTAAAACAACTGAGCAATGTAAAAAACCCCTAGAAATCCAAGAAGGCACTTTTCCTGTGACTGGTTACAGAAGGAAAGAGTGTGAGTACATGTGCAGTGGAAAGCTTGGGACAGGGGAAAGAAGAATGGAACAGTGTAAAAAGCTGCTGGAGCAAGGCTCCTTCCAAATGTCTGCTAGCACCTAGGGTGAAGGTAAGAGTACCACAGAGTTAACTTCTGAGGTATCATCAGAGGAGCAGCTGCTTCTCCTCGAGGTTTCTCTTGCAGCTGGCACTGATTCCCCACCTCTCACCTCTGCTCCACTGTTTTTTCTCACCTACCTTGACAGTTCATTTCACAGGCATATGCTGACTTGAGGCAACTTGGTTCTGGGAATGGGGGTCACTGGGCAGGGGTTGTATGGTGGGATGGCACGGTCAGACCAAGTGTGAAACCAACTCCCTACTCCCCCCCAACCCACATGCATGCCTGACATGGTGCCAGAGAGGTCGGCAGCACTGTGCAAACATGGGCTTTTCTTCAGGGCCAGTGAGGTGGTCAGGAAGGAATATTCTGTGCTCTGAAATCAGGGATTGCAAGGCAGATGGGGACATTCACTAAACCATCTACATCACTTGAAATTTCACTGGAGATAGGACACGAATTCCTTGTAGAAGTCCAGGGCAGTAGAGCTCAAAGGGGTCATCTAGCTCACTCCCATATCCCAGCCCAGCAAAACTGTGCCAACATCTCTTTTTTTGCAGATGGGTGTCTACTCTGTCCTTAGGCGAGCTCCCCTATTGGGTATAACTCATTCTCCATGGCGAAACTTCCCAACATTTTTTTGCTATTGGCATTAAAAGCTTCCTTCTAACATTTAACCTCATTCTTTCTTGCTGATAATTAAGATAACTTATGTTTTAAAATCTTATTGGACTGAGGGAAAACTTTCTTTCCTTCTTTTTTGCTGCCATCCTCAACACAGCTGAAGACTGTTACTACTGTCTCTCCTTGGTTTCCCCTTCTCCAATCTAAGCGATAAAACACTTCAGGATTTCCATGAATATCATTTTCTTCTAGCCATTCTCACGACTCCTTGAAGAAGGGGCCAAACCTCTCTTTCACTACAGACATACCAAAGCCACACGGCATAGAAGAGTTCATTTGTGCATCCAGTAGATTACACTCTTGATTACTCATTTTGGCAGGGCAATTGAATTTTTTTTCCCCAGGAACTAGTTCTTTTTGACATATGTGCTGCTTGTGCCCTGGTACAACCTTCAGCCCTTTTGCTGTCTCTGCAAGGGCCTGCCCATCACCTTTTGATGCAGATGATTATTATTCCCCAGAAGCCTTGCATCTCTCCTGGTTAAACCCCATCTTGTTTATTTCAGATCTGTCCCCCAGTTCCTCAAGATCACTTTGAATTTCATCTTGTCCTTTGAAAACTTGTCTTGCTCAACTTTCCATTGTTTATGAATTGAACAAGAATGCTGTCTGCCCCAAATAGTTAGTGAAAGTATTGCGTAGGGCCAGGCCTGACAGAGTTGCTGCAGGTATGCTACGAGTGAGAGAAGAACTGCTGGAATGCCACTCATTCAGTGAAAATTTTTCTAACCAGTCATGTAACCTTTTCACATTGATCTCTGTATTTCTGTGTGAAGAAGGTTTAGTCACTTCTGATTTTTCATGGAGAAGAGAAAACAGAATGTGAATGAAAAAAGAGAGCAATACCTTTATGCTGCACTCCAAACTTCCAAATAATGATTGCTCTAAGCAACACAGATCTTTTAAACTCCTGATTTTGATTGCCTGTAATATAAAAAACAATCAACCAAATACCACAGAGCAGGTCAGTCATCTCCATATTTACCTGATTTTTTCTTCTAAATTACTTGGTGTTTGTATGGATCAGTAATAGAGATTGATGAGCCTTGAAACAGCCCCTGTATGGTCCACAGTGTTATTTTTGGACTGTTGCACAGCTTTCCTCATTCAGTATACACCACTCTGATGCAGTTGTCTAAGGAAAATCAAATCTTGCACAAACATTCTTCAAATCATAGAATTGGCAGTGTTGGAAGGGACACTTTTTTTCCCCCAAATAAATCTATTGAAAATGCCTGAAAGGCTATGTTGCTTTTTTATTTGCTTGGGTATTTTTATACATTGAAAGAAATAGGATCTTCTTCACTCAGATTTCTTTTTCAACTTTTTCTATTTTTTCACTTAAAATGCATAATAAAGTTGACACCTTTGTTTGCATTTTTTGTTGGAAAGAAATTATTCTTACTCACTTCTTACTAGAGGTGTTTGAAAATTAAGTTTCAGGGGCGATGACGCAGACAGACCATTGACACATGGAGAAGAGCCAATCTTTCATCTTACAGTGAATTACGTGATGCTGGCCACCTCCAGAGAGAGGACATGGGGTTAGATGGACAGTGGGCTTGCAGTTCCTTATTACCAGCAGTTCCTTATTACCTTAATACCAAGAAGAGTTTGGAGGGGTATTTAACACCGGTATTGCTCTGAAAGAGACAGTCAAGCCTAGCAGTATGCAGTTTTGATTCTGCCCAATACTTTAAGTGTAACACTTTTCATCTCCGTGCCTGTGTATTTTTGTGGGCTGTGCAGTCCACAAAGGAGTTTCCTTCCACTGCTGCAAAACTGCTAAGGAGTTGTAAGCAGTCACACTCACAGATGGCCCTGCTGTCACAGTAGCAGTGTGTGTCACTCTGAAGGGTATTAGCGACAGTGTTCACAGGGTATCCACAGAGCACTTGGGTGAAGCAGGGGAGGGGGGAATTTGTCCCCATACGGCACATGGTGACAGTGGGTAGTGGGTAGGGGTCATTTGGTGAGTCCTCGCCAGACCATCTTCTCCTGTCACTGGCTTGAGGCAGGAACGCTGGGGTGGTTCACCACCTTCCAAAAGAGTCACTGAAAGCACTTAGGGTAATTCATCCTGCAGAGGTGTCTCTTTTCCCACTGACTACCAGCAGAGCTCAGATGACTGGACCAGCATGTTGATACTCTTACTGATATGTCGGCTTGAACATGCCTTTCTGAATTGTTAAGGGTTTCTGCACCAGGGCTGCCAACTGTGCCGACGTGCTCCCTGCTCCAGGCCAAGGGGTTGTGCCCTGATGCTCCACCAGCTTATAAGCCCCATGCTATAATAGTGCAGCCTGGAATCAGCGGAAGCAGAAACCTTCGAGCACTTCCCAGTGCTCACAAAGGTCAGTTGCTTCGTGTCTCCCATCCCTTGACACTTGTGTTAATGCTGTGAGTGCTGGCCTAAGAAGAGAGGTTTTAGCTGCACTCTGAAATGTAGCTCCTGCCAGAGGGATCTGGGAGTAAAAAAATTTAATCTGCGGAGTCAGGAGGCAGCTGAGATAATTTATGGACAGGGCAGAAAATATATAGCTTCAAAAATACTGTTAGTTTTTGTAATATGCAAGGAGGACAGCGTAGTGGAGCGTGTATACATGGAAATAGTACAAATATTTTGCCAGAATCCTTAGGGTATTGGGAAGAGATTTCCGTTCTACTAGTTGAATTGTCATGAGGGATTTTCAAGGGTCAAGTTCCATATTGCAAGGAGGATATGAAACTTTTAGGCCATTTATTGCATGGACATGTAAAGCAAAGATTGTGCATGCTTGGAGGTTGTAAAAACAATTGGCTCTTTTATGTTTGAAAAGAGGCTTTGTGTCATGGGCTGTATTGCATCACTGAATCTTAATCTCTTGAAAGGCATGATTGAGAAGACGGTGCTGTGCATGCTGAAGGAGTATGGCAGGCTCATTAGAGGGTCTACAATGAACCCTCACAATAAGTGGCATAGTAGAAGCTGCACATCACGTGATTTGTGCAGACTGCAAAATATGGAACTCAGCAGTGAATGTGATACATCTTTTTAGAGGGGCCCAGTAAACTGAAAAAAAAAAAAAGTAGTAAATATTCCTGGGGAGCCTTCCCTCATGTTATGACCACACGGAGTTCTGACTAGAAAACGTTTTGCCTGCCTGGCATAGTCTTGCAATACTTTGCTATTATTCTCTAAACTTGGGGTCATTTCTTTGTTGTGAGGAAGTAGAACGACACATGTTCTTCTCCTTCTTCAGGTGTAGGTTTGGAGGGACTCCCTGGAGACCTAGGAGCACCTACACATGCTTTTAAACACGGAAAAACTTTAAGCATTTGTTGTGTGGGGAGTGTTGTTCCACAAGACATTTGAACACATTGAGATTGAATAAGATATACATATAAATGAGAAAAGAGAGTAAAAGCAGAGATGGATCATTGAAGTGTTTATAGTTCCTCTGGTATTACCAAGATGGAGAAAATAACACCACTATTTCATGCTTTTTAATAGATCCTGATTTCAGTAAGTTCTACCAGGATCCTTACGAGGATCCTTCCCATCAACACTAATTTTATCCTTGTAGATGTCTCAAAAGAGGTTTTCTATTTAAAACATTTCCTATTGCATCTTGAAGTGGTAGTCTCAAATGCAGTTTTGGTATTCTCCCTGTCTAGGCTAATGTTATATTTTCTACCTACTACAGCTTAATAATATAATACAATACATGACCTAAAGCTTCCTTGCACACAAACCAGAAAATTACTATTTTATTTTACAGCCACCCCAAATGCATATAAAAATCATCTGGGAAAGAGGTTTCTAATAGTTGATAAAATAGCAAAAAGAAATTGCACTGTATTTTATGATTAATAGGAAGACATATATAAGAAAACCAGTAGCAATCAGCAATCTGTATGATACTGTACATTATTAACAAAAAATTAGCTAATAATATCCAGACGAGAAACCGCATACAATGTTTCAACATTTCCCTCTAATTTTCTATTCCACAGCAGCAGTGAAGGAAACTTTATCTTTTCTTTCATTCTTTTCATGGAAGATCTTAATAATTCTTTAAAGCTGCACATGCCACAGGGCAAAACAGCAAGTAATGCTTTGTAAAGCAGGTGACCTGTCTGTTGGTCTGCTTGGTTGCTGCCAGTGCATTTTTCATTTAAGAAAGGAGCTATTTCACTGAGCAATTTTAGAGACACACAGTGAGATTCCTCAGGCTGATAAACAGTGAAATGAGGAGTAAAGTGTCTGAATACAAATGTTTAACTCATCAACCCTGTACTTCTGTGGGTGGATAGCATGCTATTAGTCTTGGATTTCCTTCATTACTCAGTCTGCAGCTTAAGCTACTCTGACATCTATTTTATTGTTCTTCAGCAGCAAAATGTTTTCCAGCTTTTACACCTTTTTTATCCTTACCTGTGGATAAGCTGTCCTCTATCAAAGATTCAGCTAATTCCGGTACATATTATTTCGTGAAGTATTTTACTGCTTTTTCCCTCCAGGCCATAGCAGAGGCTGAGATGAGTTATTGCTATCAGTAATAACCTGAATTGCTAAAAATGTTCCCAGGGTTTGAAAGAAGGGGAAAGCTCATGGAGAAGAAGAAAAGCAGCAAATCCTACCCTTGGCTACCTTGCCTTGTCTTAGCCTACTTCTCGAGGTTCTGGACAGTTAATCTGCCTTATATATAGTCCCTTATTAGATTCTTAGGTATTCCCTAAAGACTGACATTGTAAAGAAAAGAGATGATCAAACAACCAACAATTTAGAATAAGTTCAAGTTCAAATGTGGTTCTATTCAGAAGAACGGGCTGTAAAACTAGCACCTTCAAACTCAAGAGACTCTACTCGCATTAAATTGCATAAACATCTTTTACTGATGAAAATAAGCTTTTGCTCTTTTTCACACCCGCTCAGAAAAGTGATGCCTGAGCAAATTGTATTGTACTGTCTTGAACTTCATCAGCAAAGTCATGTATTTGTTAACCTCTGCATAATTACTCGGAGCAACAGAACTTCACTGGTTTTACTGCAGGGGTATTTGATTCCAAGGTGTCACTGCTTTGCTAGCTGGTAACCGTCCTGGGTCTACAGCCCACTCAAAAGCTGATGGGTGAGCCTCAAATAGAAAAGACATGATCTTAATGTTGAAGCCCAGGAGAAAAGTGCAGATTAGTGAAAACTGAGCCTGAAAATTAAGAGTGTTTGGAACACAAATCAGTGAGAAATGGCGGTACCTTGACATTCAGATATTCCCTGAAGGAGCAAAGTCGTGGCCAGTGCCTAACACAAACGTGGCCTGTGCTTTGGTAAAGCAGTCTCCAGGCTACTTGCAGGTTTCAATGTTGCAGACTGTAACAAGAGCAGTCATATAATTGCCAATAGAGCTATTTTAAGCAGTCCTGTAGGAAATTCAGACCTTCTGAAAGTGTTTCTAATCTAAGATGAAAACTTGTGTAGAAATTTCCTTCGGGAAGGGAACTGCAAAAAAAAGAAGTATCCAGCACAGCAGTTGATTCCAGGGTCTCCTAAGATGTCCTTAAAAAGAGGAATCACTCACTCTAGATGGGGTCAGACAAATTCTGGAGCATGCAGAATTTGCTCTTCTTCTTCTGCTTCTTGGCTTGCGATGTGCATAGTGGACATAGACTGCAACCTTTTCAAGCTTTTTCAGCTGGCATTAGTACTCCAAGTTCCATGTGCCCCTGGCAGAACTGGGTTGCCAGAGGCTCTTGTTCTCCTGCGTTGGTGCAGAAGGTTTGAGAGCCCAAAACCTGCTAGCTGGAGCAGGGTAGGATGGTGATAATGTCCCAGACAGTGGGTCACAGCATCACCACACTCAGTGCTTGTCAAATGCCTGTATACTTCCTCCCTTATTTGAGAGCTGAGCTGTTCCTCCCTGCTGTCATCCAGGTGGTCCTGCTAATAACAGTGATTTTTGTTCAGCCCTTCCTGCCTTTCCTGAGATGGAGAATGAAGGTGTCCACTGCCTTTACGTTTCTCTGTACTGCAAGAGATTGGCTGGACACTGCAACTGGATAAAAACCTGATCCATTTCACACTGGCTTCTATGAAATAGCAAGTAATTGTTCCCACCCTAAATGGGACTGAGATGATGAATTCATGATCTCTTTCAACAGCTTTTCTTATCGTTCTTATCTTCTCTTCCAGAAAAACAAATCTTTGTGTCCTAATTTACTCCAGGTCATCAGTAAAAATGGAAGAAACAAGGGTCATGCTTTGCTGTCACTGGGACTCTTGCTACAGCCTTCAGCCACATCTGGGCTTTGTATTTCTTCATCTTTTCATAGGAGAAAAGGAGAACCACATTCCTACCCTCCTGTAAACTAACTTGGCTATAAAGTAGTGAAGTAGATGTCAGCCAGTGACATCTGGTTTCGTCTCAGAACTGAACACTGGCCTCTGCAGCATGGTAATACTTTTCACAAGAGGCCAGAGGGGTGGGAAAATAAGAAACTTCTACAGGTTTGTCTTCTTTATTAAAACAAATGGATCACCAAATGAGTAGACAGTTCACAATTCATCAGGGAAAAATCAATACGGAGGAGGTTTTTCACTACAGTTTATTGGACAGAAAGCCTTATATGCCTAAATACCACAAGGACATGGGAAGCCAGGTACACCTCCAAATATTTCAAATAAAAGCAGCATTTTCTAAACACTGGCAGTGATTTTCTTTGTAAATAGGTTTAACCTTGGACCTTCTGTCATCTTGTATTTTTACACAGGAAATTAATTTTCTACATCCTCTGTGTGCATAGAGAAGACAGAAAGTCGAAAAACTCCAAGGGATTTCCAAAAAAGCCTCCATATAAATTTTAAAATTAAACAGATGTTATATGATAACCATTAAATCTAAGCTATGGGTTCTGAGGTTATAAACTATACATGATGTTCTGAAGCAAGAGACGAAATAGATTTTTTTCATTTACTGAAGGTTTTCCAGATCAAAAAGATCAGGATTCAGATGAATCCATATAGGCCTTGTGCTCCAACAGGAGTTTATAAACATCCAAACTAAGTAAATGCTCTCACAATGGCTAGTGAACAGCCGTGGGTAGAGATGCTCTGTGACTTTCCAGCTCTGCTGGGAATGCAGCTATGCACTGCCAAGAGCCTGTCCATTGGGATAGCCATCCTCAGAGGGCATTGGAGTGGATCCAAGGGGAGTTAAAGGGTGAGTAAAGGCTGTCTGCTTGCCTGGTCACTTGCTGCAATCTTTGATCCATGTCTGTAATTCCAGAAGAAATCCCTACATCTTGTATTTTCTAGTTCAAAATGACTACGTTACATTGCTACATTACTAGAAAAGGAATTGGAGATGGGATGAGAGATAGCCCCCTGTAGAAAACCTTCAATGTGCAAGAGAAAGAGGAGACAACAGCCAGTTCACACCAGTCTTTCCCTGCAACTGGAAAATTAAGCAGAGGTTATTAATGACTGCCAAAGCATCACAGAAATAGCAAGAGCCTTCACACTATCACCTGATTTTTCATGCCAGCCCCATGTTTCTATTAACTGCAGAGGAATCTCAAATTGTTTCCACTGTCCTTCAAGAGTGATGCACTCTCCTTCATGGAACAAAAGCTCAGAGAATGTAAAAATATATACTGTCCATCCTGTTGGGTGTTAAATTTTACCTCCAAATCATATAATATTTTGTCATTTCAGTGTTGTAGACTTTTTGTGGCCCAAAGAAGAGTGACTTTCTGTGCTACCTTTTATCTTCCCAAATATGTCCCTGTTCAACCTCCTTTCCTCTTGATTTCCTCCATCTGGTTTTCATATGACCCTGAGCAGCTGTACTAGGTGTGTATATATAGTCTTGAGCTTGTTTCATCTTTACTGAGATGCCTTTCTGCTGAATATCTGCTTAACATGATTTTATTTGGATCCATTTCAGTTTTAATCTTACTCCTGGCCTTCAGGACTGAGCTTCTCCGTCAAGTTACAGTTTTTTAGCAGCTTCTAGTATGCACAGAGCAATTTAGTCACTTTGAAAAATTAAAAAAACCCTTAACTCCATATGGTGCACAGTATTGAGTAATTAATCCTATTAATGTTAGGGCTTTTCCTCCCAAATACCATTCATTTAAAGAGTGTAGGGAAGTCTGAGAAAGTAGGGAGACTATTTCTTTTGCATATTTCTTTTCCCTTGGAAACATCAGCCAGTGCATTTTGGTGTTTCCGCTTTCCCTGGAAAGGGGAAAATACCAGGAACATTTAAGGGGCTATGAGAATACACCACATTGCCCAAAAGCTCAAATTAAAAAATGCAGGATTCCAGAGGAACCTGTGAGGCTGCCCTTGGAATGCTCTAAAACTCTAAAAGTGCTTCTCTTTTTGGAGGGGCTGCAGAAGCACTAATGGAAGAGCCGGAGCTGGCCATGAGTTATGGCCTGGACTAGGTTCATACCCCCTAACTCCACCTCATGCCCTCCCTATCCCATCTTCTTGATCTCTACCACATCAGCACACAAGAATTAAATCTGTATCATAACTTGTTATGATTGCTGTACATTTTTTCCTTGAAAACCTGTTTTCTAAGGATTCCTTTGTGTAATTCTGGGGAGAAGGGAAGTCCATAATATTGTTTAGAAATATCCTACATACAGTATGTTTTCTGGCATTTTATACCAAAGCTATTAATTTAATGCTGTTTTCTTCACTCACCCACAGAGCTCTACTTTTTGGGATAAATGCCAGCACTTGGCACATAATGCATAGTTGATTGTGACTTGCTAGACTGACTACTGCATTGGACGAGGTACAGATGGATGTAGAGACTATTTTTAGGCAAGTCCATCACAGAAAGAATCAATGGTTTAAGGATCAAGTTGGCTCTACAGAGGTGCTGAGACACTGGGAATATATGGCTGTAATGCCATTGCAGAGGTTTTTTTTTTTGTTTTTTCTTCTTCTTTTTGAAAGATCAATGAAATATTTGGATAAGAAGGAGGCAGAACAGAAGCTCAAGCTTGCACAGTTAGTGGGATGGGAAAGTTGAAACAGCATAGACAGAAAGTGAAAAAACACCACGCTAAGGATTCCCTGCACTCGGTTAGACATCTAGAGGTATCTTTTATGATGGTTTTGAGCTCATACATACACTTTGATGTGCACTGTGCATACTTCTATCTGATTAGTCCTTCAAAAAAAGATAAATCAGATCATTCTAGATGTATCTGATTTTTTTTAAGAGCTTCAAGAGAATTTATCTTCATTCAAAAGGATATAAGTTTAACTTTTTCTCTACTTTTTAAAAAAATCACCTGATACCAATTAGAATTCCTTTACTGTGGGGCTGATTTATAGTACTGTAATACAGCACTGAAAATATGAAAGCAGAGAAGCAATATTTCAAAATGCAGCATAAAATCAACAATAAAAATGTATATTTATAACCCGAAAAGTATGATTTCATCCTGGAGAATTACCAAGCTAATAGCAGTAATAAGCATGATTTTAGTTGTACCATATTGTACTTATTAAACACTTCAGGGGACTTGTGAATAAATCAAATCACAGGATCATTTTTGGATATTTGAACATATTTTTAGACACTATGAAAATGTGGAAAACTATCACAACTGGTTATCATTTGTTCATGTTTTCCAAAAAAGGTTTTAATCACAGACCTCATTGTTACATCTTTCAAGATACTGGACTGATGCCTGCAGGCTGGAAAAGTAACTCCATTTAATAAATGTAGATTTAATATCTTTTGGAGATAAAATTAAAGCAGAAAAAGTATATGCAATAATGTGAATTATACTCACTATCCCCGGAAATCTTGTTTGGTGTAGGGAGGATGTTTCAGAGGAAGCAAGAAAAATGGTTTAGTAATAAAGATGGGCCATAACCAAAACCTGGAGCCAGGCTCATGAGATACAATATGGAAAGCATGGATTCAAACTCATACTTTGCAGATCTATCACAGGCTCACCTCCAGCCTTGGGGGGTAAGATTTTTCCCATGGAAGTGAATGAGTGAAGTAACGGAGCTTTCTATTATTCACTGCAACTCCTACTACCTGTAATACAACGAAGTTCAGAGGACTCAGGTAAAAATGGCATTTCACTGTGCTAGGTTCTGTACAAACACACAGTAAAAAAAAAGTCCTGCTTTGAGAATGGTCCAGGACAGACAAGTAAGATGAATAGCTGGAATAGAAGCAAATACAGGTACGTAAGAACATATTCTGACGCAAAGCAGCTAGTAGAAATTGAAGTTTGCAGATGACTGGCATTTAGGCACACGTTCAAAAAGCACTCCCGGGTCAATCCAGCTGTGTCTGCAAGACAACAAGTGAACAGTTGATTCCTTTAGAAACTAGACCCTAGTTTCTAAAGTAATCTGGTGTTGTTTGCACTCCACGGGAGCCTTTTTTTTTATACCAGTTTACAATTATCAATACACACCACTTAAGCACATGGCCCCAAGTCTTCTGCTTTCTTATCTGTTTGACAGTGTGGTCTGCTGGAAATTTACAGATGTAGCAGATGAAGTCCACCAGAGAGAAAGGCTTTTTCCATGTTGGCCTATTATGGAATGGGGCTGTTACTCTGTAACAGTAATTTTGAAAGCTATAGTAGTTCCTTCATACTTTTCCTCATGCCTGATCTTTGCTTGACAAAAAAAAGAAGATGTTCCTTTGATTTTGTTTTCAGTACATTAAACAATAGGGTTGTAGGAAACCACTTCCTTCAACCAGCCTTCTTTCCAGCCTCAAAATAGCTTGTGCTATTATTCTTCAGAGTTTATGGTGAAACAAATTCCTTCATGGTGTGAACACCATGAAATGACAACTTTTAGCCCACAGTGAGCTGTTCTGGCTCAGTTAAAAATCCTAGAAAATTAAGACTGTAATAGAAATACTGGTGGAAGTCTTTATGATAGTAGCAGGAACAAAGCTCTGTTGTGATGTTTTCTGGAAATAGGGCCACAATGATTTGTGCAGCAATCTGTTCTGGTCTAAAAAACCCCCAAAATATTCCTGTCAAGTTTAATCCCAGATCCTCTATAAGCCAGCGCATATTTTCAATAGACACTATCAATAGACAAGCAGCATTTAGAAAAAAATTTTTTGTTTTACAGTACCTTGAGTGAGAAAAAGAAAAGGATCCTAATGACATTCTTTAGAAGTAGCAAGACAAGTAAAGTACAAATAATTGTTGCACTGTGATTTGAAGAAGGAAATAAAGCCATTATTGTCCTGACTGCAAGTGCCTGCACTGCACTGCCAGTGTCCCCTGAGATGCTCCTCCTGGGTAAAAGAGCTGACTGGTTTGGTGGCCCTCCAAGACATTTTCACTGTAGATGCAGATACATTTGTGTATGTTGTTCTATGTGAGCTTGCCTTCCTCAGCTACATGCCATGAATAACCAGTGGTCTGGGAAACAACCGGCTGAAAGCAGCTAACCTAAGCTGTACGTATCCTGCACAGCGGTCTGCAGGGCAGAAGCATGTCAGCTAGCTATGGATCTCAAAGCAGTCTATGAAGTAAAAGGGATGCACTGTAAAGCGTGAAAATAACAACTCGAAATTAGCTTCTGTATCTATCTCCTCACAGTCAGAACTGCACTGTGCAGACACATCCTGACAGACCAAGTCAAGACAATGGGAACCAAAGAGTCTGGTAAGATCCCTCAAAGAAGGGTAAGCTTAGAAACAAAATAAATCTGTAATCTACACTTGAAAAAATGCATGCAGAGGAGTGTTTTTCTGACAAGAGGGTCTGCAAACCTTGTTGTGTCTCCCTTGCAAGCTCGAGAAAATGAGAGTCCTCAAGATATCTAAACCCACAAAGACCACAAAGGCCACAGGCTATGAATGCACAGGAAATGACATGCTGGAACATTATGCAGAGTCTGCACTTATAAAATAAAGATAAAATTTTATCTTTCAAATTGGTCACCTTTCTTATTGCCACTCCATCTCTCCTTCTTTCCCCTCTGTTACCTATGTTTTTAATTCCTGTCTCCAGTTTTAAAGTGTATTTTGACGGCAGCCATTCATGGACTACAGAGGAGCTCCACTCCAAAGGAGTGAAAGATTACAGTGTTTTAACCTGGGACTGGCCAGGACTGGTACTGTGAATGCGTGATTTAGGTGGGAGATGTGTCCATTTTGCATCTGCTCTTCATCCATGACCTAAGAGGCTTGTCTGTGCTCATTATTTGAGTTCAACACATCTCTGCTGCCTTCCTCTGCTGGCAGAAGCAATGTGTGAAGACAATGAGGGCAAAATTGCCATCTCTTGTTTGTTTCTTGAACCTTTATGACTCATGATAAAGAAGGCTTAGGAAAGGAATTACGTGTATTATCTCACCATAAAAGAAGTCCGATATGTATATAATTTTACAATGGACTTGAGCAAAAACAAATGTTGAAACATGCTGGCCAATAAAAATGGAAACATTGATTTTTTTAAAGAATATAGTACATTATTCTGATACAGTCCACAACATATCGTGTGAGGAGGCTAAACTCTTCTGGAAAGTCCTAAGTGACCAGTTAGCTGGACTAAAACAAAATGGGTAGAAACTTAAGCCATATATTCCTGTAGCCATTGCAGGATTGTCCAAGGACCATCTCAACTATTTTTTTTATTTAAAAACTGTAAGTGGCTTTCAGGTTTATGGCAGGAACAGTGTTTCATTGCTTTGCTTCACTTCTCTCATTTTTTCCTCCAATAAATTAATTGTATGTAAAGACTTGGGATTCACCCCTGAGGGGAGGCACAGTGCATTTTTCCCAGAAACCCCTTCTGTCGGGCATGT
>VXBT01011416.1:1363087-1467740 GCA_013400235.1 Oriolus oriolus | reverse complement strand
AGGTTCAAACCACGACAACCCCCTTGAAGTAAAGCAGGACTGGAGTCAATAGTACACTGAATGTGAAATAATCTGAAAAACCTTTTTTGAATTTACATATGGGAAAATCAGCTTTGCTTAGTGAATGTTTACTGATGGCCTTAAAGCTTTACTGAATAAATTAATTTTTGAGGTGCTGGATATCTATCTGAATGTGACCCATGTTTTACAAGATGGCTTTGGATTCTCTGAGAACTATGCATCAGTACACAGATATATTAAGTAAATTCCTATTTTATATATGAGTACTTCTTCTAATTTTTAAATTCTAAAATATATGCACCAAAGCCTTCACTCTGCAAACAACACACCACTGGTACTGAGTGCTAAAATAGGTTGACCACAACTTCTAACTAAAGGCAAAGACATGAAATAAATTCTCCAATGAAGTTTGAGTAATGTGCATTTGAAATAGCCTTAGCAGACAATAGTGGAATTGTACTGACAAACCAAATAAAACTGAGGAGGTGTAAATCAATGAAGTGTTCTAGTTTATATGAAGAATTTAACTGGTTTTGAAGGCTAAGATTAAAAGAAATAGAAAGGTCACGCATTTTGTAGCTGTGAAAGGCCTGAGTGAAGAAGACTAATATTTCATGCCCATCTGATTAGCTCTCAACCCCTCAGGATTTAAAGTATTAATTAAAAGTTTATATTATTTACAATGCTTTCTGTTAGCTGCAGTAAATAGTGAAGAAGAGGATAAATGACATGCCTCTACATTTGTGCCAGAGCAGGGCCTTTTGTCAGGTATTTATTTGATAGCTCCCACTCAAGATGTGCTCCCATCCCCCCTCTGGATAAGTTTTTGAGTTTTTTATGAATCTTACCCTTCTTGGGCAGATCCAACCAGATTATTAGTGAGAAAATGAAAAATAATGTTTTACTTTTTGAAAGGAATTAATCCCATGGAAATTGTAATAACATTACAGATACATGTCAATTACTGTCACCATCATTTTACTGGGAAGGGAGAGCCAAAGTTATGTAATATATGTTTCTAGCTAACCACTTTTGCAAGAAGCCTTCAGACTAAAAGATGTGTCTTTCTTTGGGATGTAATGTTTTGCTGGGCTTCATAGGGTGCAGCAGAAGCAGGGAATCCTATCAAGCAGTGCATACCAAAAAAAAAAAAGAAAAGCAGGCTTGCACTTAGCATTTTGGAGCTGTTTTGTTTGACAATAAGATGTTTCAAATGGCTGTGTGTGTTGTTTAGGGTCAGGAAAAAGCTCTAAAAGATGAAATCTTTTCTGTCACTGTGTTGTTTGCCGGAAGCTGCAGCCTATTGCAATCCAATTTTGAAAATCAGTTTTGCACACATGTCCACGTTGTCTGAGTTGGATACATTGACTGTAATATTAGAATGGGTGTTTTCAACATCAGAAGGTTTATTTGAATTAAAATTCCGCCTCATTACCTTTTGTAAAAAGCATTCCCTTCCTGCAATTAGCTTGTGCTTCCAATATTTGCACTGCAGTGCTACTCTTTTATATACTTTGAGAATCAATTTGATATTAGAAGAATAGTCTAAGTCAGTCTTTAAATATGTGACTTGGGCTATTTGTACTGAACACATGTTTGATGGGTGAGTAGAGGCTCACCCTTTATATTTACAATTTCTTTATACCAAGTTATTAACATGTCAAATGTAATTGCTATATTTTTCAGGTGAAGAAAGAAATGGAAAGTCTTGTTCAAAACAAAGGTGTCAACTCCTTCAAGATGTTTATGGCCTATAAAGATGTATACATGGTCAATGATGAGGAGCTGTATGAAGCCTTTTCCTGCTGTAAGGAGCTTGGGGCAGTTGCTCAAGTCCATGCGGAGAATGGGGAACTAATTGCACAGGTGCACATTTGACATTTTGTCCATCCAAGTCAGGAATACAGATGGTCCTAACCCTAGGCCTGTCCAAACAAAGCCAGCTCATGTAACAGGGGCAAATCCAGAGGTATGGAGAAAGCTTCACTGACTTGGCACAAAAGTCTCAACATCCCTCTCTGCATAATTAGCCTCACTGCACACCTGCTACTGCCACCTTAGTGCTGTGTGGAGGCACTGAGTGTCCTGAGGCACTGAGAGTATAACTACACTGGTTATACTCAATACCAATTATAACTCAAGTGGCTATAGTAGAATAGTTTCTTCAGCTATTCCAGTTAATGGCGCTTTAACTCTGCCCCAGGTCCAGTAAAGGAAATTAATTCGTTGCTAAATAATCTCAAATCAGCAAATCTTAAATTCCTGGAACAGAGTAGGGACAAAACCTTTTGCCTCTTAAAACCTTGGAGTTTTCAGAGGCTCTGGATATGCATCTTTGTGCTTAGTAAGGATTTTTCCTTTTTTTTTTCTTTCCAGTGAGGGTTAGTAGCATCATTGGACATCACTGGCCTTGATATTTAAGTATACATATTGAGAGAGGGTTAGGGTTTTCAAGAGCAGTGATTTAATCCTGAAAGCCAGTGGAGTGTGTTCTCTGGATTTACTTAGGTATTCAGAGACCTGAGTTTATTGAGAAATATACTGGATTTCAGATAAAACTACAGTAACTTATTATGGAAAAAAAATCATAACTGTCTAGTTATTTTTTTCCTTGAACTGACTGCAACGACTGGTTGAGAATCCATTTGACTGACAGCATGCTCATGACACCATGGCTACACTTTAACTGACTCTTACATGCTTCTGTGTGGTCTTCAGGGTGCAAAGAAGATGCTGTCAATGGGAATAACTGGCCCCGAGGGTCATGAGCTGTGTCGGCCTGAAGAAGTGGAGGCTGAAGCTACACAGAGAGCGATTACCATAGCAAATGCTGTGAACTGCCCCCTTTATGTAGTCCATGTAATGAGTAAATCTTCAGCAAAGGTGATAAGTAGTGCACGAAGAGAAGGTAAAAGTCCTAGTTCTTTTATGTTTGGACAATGGCACTGGGGGAAGGGTCATGCAAAACCAAACACAGTATTAGTGTCCTACTTGTCATGGGTGTCATAAGCCTCAGAACATGGGTGAATTTCTTGGAGTGGGATGTCTAAATTGTGTGTGTATGTGTTGTTGGGTCCAAAGGGAGGAGTGTGGAAGAACAGCAACCAGAATTGAGACTTTTCATTCTCCCCAGAGCAAACTTTTTATCTCTTTGTACTGTACCTTCAAGGTCAAAGTGATGGCCAGGACAGCATTATTGCATTAAAAACAATGTGACCAGTTCAAGACAATTAATGCTCTGCTATTCTCCTCCCTTGAGTTAGCCTGCAAGACTTTACCAGGTATCTTAATGAGAAATTCTACAACAGAGACCGCACCATATTTTTACAGACAGTGCCATGGTGTGACCATGACTTCTATTCACTGGGCACTTAAAGGTCAGAGTGAAGAGGACGGTGTCTGAAAGCCTTGATTCCTGCCAGTGCAGGGTTGCTCTGGTTTGCACTGCAGCGCTCATGAATAATTCTGGTCAGCCAAGAGGGCCTGACCTTCCTGACTATCTGCTGGGCAGACTAGAAGTGGCCTGAAGGCTGTAGGTATTCAGGATGTTTTATCCCCTCGTCTATAAGTTCATCCAGAACAGCATGTGGAACAACAGCACCGTGAGGAGACATTATCAAGGCGTAAGGAGCAGAACAGAAACCCATGATTTGGAGGACCTAAAAGTGTCTGTTCTCGTTATCTTTTTACATATTTTTTACTATGTTTTTTGCATCTTTTGCATTTACAGCTTGTTTTCACCTGACTTGATATGAATTTCATACAGACCTCAGTTTCCCTATTTCTTGTCTTTAGGTAATGCCTACACAGGGGGCATAGATGATCAGTATTAAAATGTAGAGTGTGAGATCTTGATAAGTCAAAGCAGTATGATGTCCTTGTGCTAATATAGATGGATGTGTTTATGCACAATATATATGACCATGGCTTCTAGTAAGATTTAGCAGTAATTCAAGTTTATAAATGAATTTACCAGAACACATTTTACTAACTCATCTTTTCGTACCGTGCTATGCTGGATTCCTCCACTAGATGCCAGTGCTGCCGGGAATGTGGATTAGATCCATCAGTGCACAGTTATTTGTACATTCACAGGTGTCATGTGAACATTAACTTCAAGAAGCTATAACAACAGTTGAAACACCCAGATTAAAGATGAAACACTGGCTGTGAACATAAACTACTTAAGACAGTGTTTTATAATACACTGTTCAAGTAAAGACTTTTATACTGACAGTAAATACTGTAAAACATTGGTTAGGCCTGTGTTGTAAGAATAGTCTGCAGTGCCAGTTTGATTACTGAGGATAAATGTATGCTTTTCCAGTATGTGTGAAGAAAAAATTGGGACAATTTATGTACATTGTGGTGCAAATTGTATTTTATATCTTCCTGGGCTGACGCAGTCAGATTCATCAGTGTTTGCTTTTGTGCACAGCAACATATATCTTCATAATTCATATCTATCTGCATAGAGGTTTAGAAAATAGAAATCTAAGATTGATTAAGAAATTTCAAAAGATAACTAGAGTACCACAAAGGTAGTTACAAGAATTGCCATTTTCAATGAGACTGATCTGTATAAATTTCGGTAATTGGAAATTCGTCATTGGTGGTTTCAGTAGACGTTATTTTCCATTTTTCAGTTAAGAGTGGTAATAGAAAGCAAGGAGTTCCAGACAAAAAACTCCCAAACATTCTCAAAGTATTGTATGAATGACATAAATAAGACTCAAACATTTCGATGATAGACATTCAACTTGGACAGGTTAAAAACCACTCTAATGTGAAAGTTGAGTAAACTCTTAAATATTGGGAGCATCTCAAGCATTTGAAATATCTACTATAATACAGTTTATTCATCTTTTCAAGATAATTTCTCCATGTCTGGGTGCTAGGTTCCTGCTATTCAAAATTGTGACATTTTTCATGGTCCTTTCAAAGCACTTGGCATGAAACACAAATTGTGTGTGCATATTCATCCCTGCCCATGTCAGAGGAAGATTGATATCCCTTCCAATTCCATCACTGACCTCAGAAGGGGAAAAACTGATCTTCAGTGAATGTAATCTATTTTCTGGTTGAGAGTATGAGACCAGAATTGAAGCATTGCTTCTCAAATTCTATGGGATAGTGATTTTCCTAGTCAAAAATGTAAGTCAGAGCCCAGTTCTTCCTTGTCCCTCATTTAGCTATACAAGGTGAGAGCTAATATTGGAGGCTGAAGGCCTGACAGAGCTTGCTCAAGACAGTAGGCATCATTCTGTTGTCTTCAGTGAGCTATGGCTCAGATCTTAAAGGTTAAAATCAGTCATACACACTGTAAAGGAATAGCAGTTCTTATTCTAGATTAAGCAAACTATAAGAGAACCAGATGAGCGAAAGTCTTTCCTTCTCTCTTCCATGCCAGGGTTCACCATCTATGTCTGCTCTGATCTCCAGTAACAGCACTCAAGGAAGGAAACCTCCAGATTATAGCAGCATGTTTTTCATGTACATCAGTAATAGCTGCTGAATAGTCAACAGGGAATCCAAAATTCCACATTGTGACCATGTTGGACAGGGACAGGCTAACTCCTGCCCCCATCCTGTTCTTTTTGGGGGGCCCTACCAGCCTGTTTGCCAAAAGCAATGCTTCGTCAGTTCTCCACTGAGAGGGTCAAAGACAGCACCTCTCTGTGAGAACTGTCCTTGCTTGTCTCAGTGGGCTGTTTCTTCATACCGGTGCAAAACATGAACTTAAATCTTGACAGAATAGGTAGAGGAACTGTATTCTTCTACAGAAGGACAGTCTGATATATTTGTGTGCATGAAACTCTCATTCCTTTAAGTGGGAAGACAAACGGGATTCTCTTCCTGCTTTGTGTAAAATCTTCCCTCCAGTGAGAATACGAGGCTGTAGAGCTCTGGTGTCAGGCAGTGCAGCTCCTTCTCCCTATTGGGATTACCTGATATGAGCTTACTGGGAAAAATTAATGTGGCCTTGCCACCCACTCCTGCTACCAGAATGCCTGTGGAGAGAGCAAGGCAAATACAATGTGATTAAGGGATAGATGATTTATACTGTCTCTCCCTAAAAAATGCTTTCAATCTAAGCGTGCTAAAGCTGGAGACCATAGAATCGTAGAATGGTTCGGGTTGGAAGGGACCTTAAAGATCATCCAGCGTGATGATTAAAGATTATGTCCCTTTCCTCATTTAATGTGCTGCTGCAGCCAGGAAAATGGGACTTTCTAGAGGAGACCTGGAGAGCAGAATCTTACTGAAAAAGTCAACTTTTAAAAAAGCTTCTCCTTTTTTTAAAAAAGTGCATATAAAAATATGTACTTGGCCAGATTCTAAGAAGCTTCTTAGACTTACAAGGTTGGTTCCTGCCGTCAGTCACGGGTTATGTCTCTTCTTAGTGAGAGGAAAGGCATGTCCTTTGCTCAGGGTGTACAAACTCTCAAGTTGATTCTGAGCACAGAAATGCAACTAAAAAAGTCAACTTTTTAGCTGTGTCATGCAGGACAGCTCAGGTCCAGACTATATAGCCTAGTGGATGCAAAGCTATCCCTGATTCAATCAACCCTGCCTTGCAGTTCTGCTCCATTCAGAGCACAGCTTGTGAGTATCTTTGCCCCATATGATCTTACCTTAAGTGCTTCTAAACTTCTACTAGAATAACCACATATGGACCAGTTTTTCAAGCCTGTAAATGTTAGCTGGTATTTATCAGTGTTGTAACTCTTTATGAGTTCTTGTAGCTGGTAAAAAAAATTGCAATTGAATGCTTTTCCTTTTAGTAAAATAATCTGTTAAAAGTAGCGCTTGCTAGCCAGTTTGGGCATCTGATAAAAAGTCAGCAACTACACAGCTTTTTACCAGCTGCTCAGAGGTGTCAGGAAGACCAAACAACAGAACACTTACTGGTTCCTTTTTTTATTGAATGCTGGAAAACATAACAATTTGAAAGACATTATTGATTACTGCATTACTTCACTTTTATGCCTATAGGCAGAAGCCAATCAAGCTAGAAGAAACTTAATGCAGAATTTCCTTGTTGCTAGTCAAGCCAAAAGAGCCTCAGTGCAGAATTTCATTTTTATTGGGATTAAAGCAGAATCTTTATATTATTGTATCCTTCAATCTGGCTAGTCATGGCCCAAATGAAATGCAAGAAATTGCACATTCAGCAGAACTGTCCAGAGCTAGTCTGTTGAAACTGCAGTGCTCAGACTCAAAATCACTTGAGGGAACAGCCTCTACTCCTCCCCACTCATGGGAACAAAGGGAGCTGGTCAACTCAAACTCTGACTGCAGAAATACTGTCATCAGCTATGGTACATGAGTTAGAATCAGTTCAGCATATCGAACTGGGAGCTTGGAAACTTCTTTCATTTTCATGTTGTGAAACTGAGATGAGAAAATTATTTTCTTGTTATTCTCTAAATTATTTAAAAGCTAAAAATTCACTCTTTTCCTGCAATTTTAACTTTAACATTTTGTAGCTATGTCCTAATTATTCATAGCTCAAGTTTACTTTGGATGAAACCTTCTTTAGCTTGTTTAGATGCAGTAGGAGAGACACAAACCACATTTCCCTCTCCCTCCCTTTTCAGGTGACTTTAAATCATGAAAAAGACTGGTAGGTAAATATGACAGATTGGTTATATATATCAGACCATCTCTATAAACATCTAGACTGGTGGCAGCCTACCCTCAAGTACAGTGTTTGGAGTTGCCCAGGGAAGGCCAAGAGCTCCTGCAGGAGTCAGGGAAGACCCTGAACTGAGGTGAATTAGGTTTCATCCAGCTCTCCTTGTTTCATCCATCTCTCTTCTTAGGTTTCATCGATCTCTCTTCTTAGGTTTCATCATTCACCTCTAGATTAAGAAAACACTAATGTGCTCAAATCTCCTCATCAGTGAGTGGTCGTATCACCTCCATGCATGGCCTCATAGTCAGTGCTTTTAAGTTCTGAAAGCAGGATGCAAAAACCAGTAAATAACTACCAAAGTCATGTTTTCAAGTCTAACAAATGGTGGTCTCCCTCTGAGCTCAAGTATTAATCTAAAACATATGTAGATGAGTGGGACTGGTAGCTTAGAATGCTCCAAGCCAAAGCATCAGTATGAGACAAGCACATTCAGCGTGTCAGAGCATGCTGAGGTGGTTGTGGGAAATTGGTAATGCTAATAGTGAGTCTTTGGGCTGTGGACGAAGTTGTACTAGGCAGTACTTGGAATAAATGTACAATACAGTAACACCAGAGCAGATTTTGAAACCATGTAGAAGTAAAATTGTATGAGGCCTTTTTGCAAATCTAGCACCAAAGATTTCAGGAATGGCACTAGTGCAATGGGAAATGTATTTTGAAAATAATTGAGCTCCTCAGTAGCTGCCTATGCCAGTGCAGGAGTTACAATCCAGCAGCTCACAGAAGTAGCAGTCTAATGTACACAGAGAAATCTGAAAATATTTGCTTTGTTGTTTTCCAGTAGTACCATGACTGTATGACTTACACGCAGAAAGACAGAGAAAGGTCACTGTCTTGTATCACCAAGCAATTACCAGCTGTGGCCTTGCTGGGGCAATGCAGTGATAGTTCTAATAAAAATTGTGCCTGGAGGGAAATCCAGCATCCATAGCAAAATACCCACTGCCTGTAGGGATCGGGGAGGGAGAAGGCTCTTGCTGGGACCCAGCAGAGACTTCCTTTAATCACCACAAAGCAGCCTCTGAGCGGGTGTGGGAGGTTCCAGCTCATTCTGGTTCTTTAGTGACCTCTGTAGTTGGAGGCATCACCACCTGCCAGCTGCAGAACTGCAAAGTGTCTGGACCCCTCGCTGAGGGAGTGAAACATCTTGTTCTGACGAGTTTCAAACCCATGTTTCCCAGGAGGAAAAAGTAGTTAAAATATGTTACCTCTGTTCAAAGGCCAATGGCTAGTCTGGGTTGGGGTCCTCTTCTGAGGAAAATAGGATACTGTGCAGCAAAGAATAAACCATTAAAATTTGGGAGATAACTTTTAAAATTAAATTATTTGTAGTTTTTGATTTGGGAAATGTCTCTGTACCTCTTAGTTCATCTCTCCTGTCGTATTGTTCTTCCTGGCAGAATTATAGCCTGACAATTAAAAGTAGCACCTTGCAAAGTCTGTATGCTGTATATATTAACTTACACTGTTATGTAGTCAGTAATTGCAGAGCACTGAAAAGGTGCTACCAAGTATAGGAATCTTAACCATAATTAATGCAACTGAGGACTGCATTCCTTTTGAAATTTCAATCACATTCCTAGGAAACAATGTGTAAAACCCATTACAGTATATCTGTCAGCAATTTAATTAAAATACTTGCCCAAGCAATGTTCTTAAGAGGAAATGTATTGGGAAATCACTAGCAGGCTATTCAGAACAAAGATGCTGTGTTATAGCTTAGTTTATTATGTCCTCCCATATGTTGGTGCTTAATTTGAAACACTCATTCAAAGTTAAATTCATTGCCACCAAAAAGATCCTCAACAGAGAAAATACAAGTTGTGCATTTTTATGTTGTTTGATGATGATACCTTTGCTTTACATTTTTCAGGAAAGGTGGTTTATGGGGAGCCTATTGCTGCAAGTCTTGGCACTGATGGCACCAACTACTGGAATAAAGACTGGGCTCATGCTGCAGCATATGTGATGGGACCCCCACTGAGACCAGATCCATCTACTCCTGGTTTCCTCATGAACTTACTGGCCAAGTAAGCAGATGAACAAACAGTGACAGCTGATACCCAAATGCACAGCAAATTTTGTCAGGAGTACATAACAGCGGACGGATGCTCTGGAGGTTTTCTAAGTACAAAATATTACATTATCAGAAAGGAGAAATGGAAATCACAAATGAAAAATATTTCTGTTTTCATATTTTATTTCTCTGAACTCTTATAGCCTTCTGTCCACACTTGATTTTGTTCAATATGTCTTACTTTGCTCATACCGCAGGAAAAACTGTAACATGACCAGGAAGAGAGTAAGGCTGTAAGTCAGTGGGAAATGTGTCAAATGTGAGGTCACAGCTAGATCTTCTGGGGTGTGTTGTCAGCTGCCTTTTCTACTTGAAATTCAAATGCTGCATGAAAATTAAGCCTGCTAACTTCTGAAGGTACATATAAGTTATCCACTTCATAATCTCTACTTCAGAAGGAAGTTGCAAAAAGAAGTATCTTTCAGATACCTGCAGTTAACAAGATGTGTGGTTTGCTGGTATTTAATGACCAATAAATGTTAGTTCCACAAAAAGGTTGAATTTGACCAAAGAGCCTGTAAAGGTATGCCTGAACACTGGCTAACTGTTGTGCAGATCCGTAGTAATTTCAGAGGTCATATGGAATGACACAGACTAAAACCACCCAAAGTGAGAATGAAACGGAGCTGCTTGCTCAGGGCGAAGTGGCCAGTCCTCCATTTGTGGGACACCTTTGACATATCCAGAGCAAAAGTGTCAGTGTTGGTGCTTGTTTTCTTCTGAGAGGTTTCTGAAGAGGAAACTGCTTCATAAGGAAACTGGCTGTTACGGTGGAGCCAGTCTTGGAGGATGGAACTGAAGGTAGGCTGGCGGGGCATATCAGTTTTTGTCTTGAAGGATGGATGACTTGACCTACCCAGCCTTACAACAGGTTTTCCTATGTGGTACTGTCTGGTACATGCTCTGACTCATAATGAACTTTGTTTCTCTGCAGTGGTGACCTATCTGTGACAGGGACTGACAACTGCACCTTTGACATATGCCAGAAAGCTCTGGGCAAAGATGACTTCACAAAAATCCCTAATGGAGTGAATGGTGTGGAAGACAGGATGTCAGTCATATGGGAAAAAGGCGTTGTAAGTATATCAAAACGTCCAAACACAGAGGTAATTGATTTCTCCAATAAAACATTATCTCTCAGCAGTTATTAACTCTTCAGTTTTATCAGGTGTGTTTACCATAGGATAACTCATTTGATTGAAAACCATAACAGTCCTTATTAGCTCTCACTTTATGGTCCTTGAAGATGGAAGAAGATACTTGGTGCTTAAAATATTTCACTAAAGAATAATTTCTACTGTTTAGCAGTAAAGGATTGCTGTTGTTTCCGTGGTACTGCAAGTACATTTCCTTGAAGCATTTTTTTCAGTTCATGGAATAAGAGTAAAAGGAAAGAGGTGCCTACAGTTTCAGCTCTATCAGCTGTGTATTTTTTCCTCTTTGATCTCTCTCAAAATTAGCCATTGGAGGAGTTTCCGCACTGGTGTGCCTGTCAACTTCTAATTTATGTTTTAAGAAATGCTTCTCTTATGTGTGGCTCAGTCATGTGATAAGATGAAATGGGCACCTTCAAGTCCCACTGACTTCAGATTCTCACTACCAACACAAGAATGAACAGTGCTTCTCAAATAATGACTGATGAGGGGGGAGGTAAGGAAATCTCTTGAGGAATCTGCTGCATACTGGGTGTTATGATTGCTCTGGCTAATGCAAAACTGTTACATTCTGGAAGCTCTAGTTCTATTTAATATTAACTTTTCTTGCAGTAGTGAAGTCATGTTGATAACGCACTGTGAAGCATATTCATTTGTCACAGTATACTTACCTACTCACACACTTGGTAAGAATGTGGTTCATGATGTCTCTTGTTTATCTGTATCTGGGATTCAGCTCCAGCTAGTATGTACCAAACACACATACTTGTGCCTATACTCACCTGTGGCACAGCTCTAGTGAGATTTTTTATGGTGTAAACTGAAATATAGCTTGTGGTTTGTATGAAACTGAGACATTAATGTGTTCATCAGTGCTGCTTTTGAACAGTGTGTCCTGTTGGGCAAGACAGTTTTTTAAAAGTTCTTCAATTGATAGTATCCTCTCTTTTTTCACTTGTAAAATATTACAGCTGTGGGAGTTTGTCTGAACAGCTTCCCTCCATTCCCACATGCCATTACTTAGAAGAACAGTGTTCACCATATTCACTATACTTTTCTTCTCAGATGACTGCTCACAGGCCACCATAAACATGTTTTTATGACATTCTGATTCCTAGACTGACTTATGCTTAATATTACTGCCAGTGTAGCTGGCTTTCCAAACAAACAACAGTCATGGAAGCTGGATTAAATTAGTTACACAGCAGTGGACAGTCACAAGACACAAGTATATCCATTGTTATTTGCTGTTTTGCTGAAGTGTTACATCAGCAAATCTGTTTTTTATACTACTTGATTTCAGCATTTACTGAGCACTACTATGCTCTGTGTTACTGCTGAAGAAATTTGTAATCAGTTTTCCTATACTATACATTGTGCCTTTACCACCTTCTAGACTCTCCTTAATACTGTCTCACCACTTTCCAAAACCCAGATACTTGAGAGATGTTATGTTTCCTGAGGAAATTGCTGAGCAGGACTACAGATTTAAAGCCAGCTAAAACATTTTATTTCATTCGACTTGAGACTAGATCCACAGAGTGTTTGGTTTTAAGTTTCCTCTTTTTTTTTCTTTGCTGTGGGATAAAGTAAGTTAATGTATTTAGTGAAAGTACATTGCATTATGGGCATCTGAGACATGTAGTTATTTTTACTTCTAAGCTCTTCAGCGTGACATTTAAAAAAATTGATGTGATGTCACTCATCCTAACTTTTTCAACAAGAAGAGCGTTGTTTTCATTCCTTGTTTAAAAAAGTAATGAGTTCTCTTTTGTGTACTCTTTTGCAGCACAGTGGAAAAATGGATGAAAACAGATTTGTAGCTGTTACCAGCACAAATGCAGCAAAAATCTTTAACCTTTACCCAAAGAAGGGGAGAATTGCTGTGGGTTCTGATGCTGACATTGTAATTTGGGATCCTAAAGCTACAAGGTATGTATGGGAAGGTATTTCTTGCCCCCCCCCCCATCCAGCCTTTCTGCAGGAAAAAAGCATCACAAAGCCTTTATGCAACAATCAGCCTTTGGGTGAGATTATGGTGGTTTCAAATAGTACCTCACGTGAATTAATTACAGGATTTTGTCTCCCATAGTAGCATATGTAAGGAGAGATCTTTGATCCCTAGATGCATTAAAAAACACTCTCTCTGATTGCTGACCAAGTGCAAAAATTTAAAAGTCTATACATTATAAAACCAGGGCTTGGTATCCTAAGAGTAGAAATAACCCCTTTGGGATTTTAGAGCAACTCTTTTTAGTGCTGGAGTATGTTTGAATTCCTCCCACTGCAAAGGGCAGGGAGAAGAGCCTGCTACAGCATGGCCCATTACAAACTTGTGTTTTGAACTTACAGCCACTTAAAATATGTTCAAAGGTGGATTGAATTTACTTCTGAAGCTCAATCTGTTCATGCTTATGCTTTTATTTAAGGAGTTTTCTGATTGTATGCACAGTAATTCTGCTAGAATAGAGCTTGTCACACCAACAGATGTACAGACAGTGTCCTGGTGTCTCACCCTGCATGACTTGATACCACGGTACATTTTTGCTAGAAAGGGCAAGTGTCTTTCTAGAAGCCTCCACTCACACAGGGTACTGTGCATTACAGCTGAGTCCTGTCCTCAGGTATATTCACACCATCAGCCAACCCCATAGTCAGGACTCTATTTCAGGAATTATGTCTTGAGTCTGGCTCTTGTGCCCCTCCTGGTCTTGTTTAAACTGCCTGGAAATGGTCTGGCAGCTGTCTGTCACAGAGCCAGATCACCTGGGGAGCTGTCTCTTAGCTGAGATGCCACTGAGCTCTCTGAGTGCATCTCCACTGTTTCAGTACTGGGCAGGGTAACTTAAATCTGCAGCAGATTCAACAGCTGAGTCTTACCTCTGACCACCTGTGCACACAGCAGCAGCAGCAGGTCAGGAAGTGTCTTGGGTTGGTGGTTGTCTTCATGGGCTCAGCTCTGGTGAGCAGTGTGACCACACAACTGTGCTTTCAGCCTTTGATTTTTGAACAGAAAAAGTTGAGGACTCTGCTAGTGGTATAGGAAAGTTCTAAAACCCAACTGGACAGTCTGATTTTGGCAGCCAAATGGATAACATGCTCCTCCCCCCACCCCCACCCAATCCCAGATTTACCTTACACAAACAAAAGTCTTTTGACCAATCTTCTAGTTTTTTTAATTTTTGATAATGTAGTTCTCACTCATTTCAGTATATTAACGAGTACCAAAAACATGTGACAGTATGAAAAAAAGTCTTCTGTGTTTTAAGGCACAATATTTGAGGATATGGAGGTTGCTATTCAGAAGTCCATTTAAAAGCTTGGCAGCACCAGTTTCAGGAGTGTCAAAAGAAGTTTCAGGAGTGTCAAAAACCCAAACAAATATGGAGGCCTGCCCAGTGCTGGGTCAGGGAGATTTTCATGTGCATTATGCCTTCTGGCAGGTTGAGCAAGCATATTTTGAGATACCAGCACTGAACTATTTCAGGACAGTGAAGTTATGAACTCTGATTTTAAAAAATCCTGAAGGATTGTTTTCTGAACTCTCTTCTGCTCTGCCTGAGGACAAATAAATCTAGAAGGATAGCAGAGTTCTGACAATGTTCTCAAGGTGCTTTGTCAGCTCCTGTAATTATTTAACTTTTTTGCCTCTCAAACATTCCTTCTGCTTCTCTTCACTCTCTCCTGAGTGCTCTAATTGCCTTTTCATTCACTGCAGCTGTGAAGGTCCAGTTTTTCTTTAAGTATTTTTTAAACATTTAAACTGTATTTTCTTACTGAGCATGCTTATTTTAAGTTCAGCCAATATTTTTCTTTCTGATCTGGTACTGTTCCCATTGTTTATCATTTAGGCTTTGCTGGGAACAGTTTCTCTGCAGGTACAATTGTGTGAACTATATGAGTAAGTGTAAATAAATCTCACTGGAACTTGTCTATTAATTTCACTACAAATCCTGAAGAGGGCATAAACAGCCCAGCAGAAAAAAGGGATCTAGCCATTTCAGCCATTTAAGATGTTACACAAGGCACAGCCTCGTGTGCTTTGTTGATTCTGGGGAATGATTTTCAATTTCACAATAGGCTCGTTCCTCTTTCTTGCTAAGTTCTTCCTCTTTTGTGCATGACGTTTTTTCTTGTTTGCAACTCGAAGTCTTGTAAGAGGAAAATGCAATTTTCCAGTTCTGGTTTGAGGTTGTTTTGCTGTAGTCTTGAAATACTGACTGATACCAGCCTAAAGAGTTAGACAATTGCTGAATATTTCTGTGAGGAATTGGTATTATCACAATCTGTCAGAGGCAGTCTATACGGAAGATTCTAGTGTCATTCAGAAAGGTAGTGCAGCTCTTCAATACGAAAACTTGTATCCCTACAAAATCAGCTGCATTTCCCCACCCACATCATTGCACAATATCAACGTGTAGGGTGCTATCTGAGCATTCAGGATTTTCTCTTCCTAGGTTACAAAACCCTGGTGAATTCAACGTGACAGCTCTGCAAGCTGGAAGCAATTGCAATTTAAGGTTCTGCTTCCAGCACTCTGGTGCTCTAGCTGAGGCTTTCCTTTTAAGGGCCAGCTTCATTGACTGGCCTATTTCTGTAGCATTTTCTGGTAATTTCTGCAGAAAATACTATATCAACAATTATCACATTTGCTACTGTATTTAAAAGCATCTGAATAGTGTTTTCTGCAGATCTGCATGACAGCAAGCATTATTGGGAAGAAACAGTAAATGTACAAATTGGTTAGAAACCGCATTACAAAAGATGGGTTGTGAGTCCTGATGAAGAAGGTCTTTTTGTTATCTTCCTCATACTTATTCCGTTCATTAAAGACCACACAAATATGAAAGGGATCTGTTGGTTTATTGCAAGCCATGTGCTACCAAATATCATATTGCAGACCTCAACACCCTCAGCATCCCAAGTACAGTCTGTGCAAACAGGATTGCTCTGTGAAAGCTCCTTGGGAAAATGCATGTAGGCAGTAAATGCGTACTCACTGTACCATCTTATTTTAATCTGTGCTTTGATCAAGACTGTTCACTGACTTCTTTCAGCTGCACACAAATAATATAAAAGCCCAAAGTCTGTGAAACAAAAGCAACTGTAAAGACTTTTTCAAGAGGAGAGAGCAAAGTAAGGGAAGGAATTTCACCTGTCAGCAAGTCAGTGTCCTCTATAACTGATGCCTTTAGCTATTTGAAAGCAAGCAAGAGTATAAAATCTCTAGGGTTTGTTTCAGAAATGCTCAGCAAGGAATCTAAATACTGCAGTACCCAATTCAGGCAGTGAAAAGAGCTGAGCATCCCTTGTAAAGGAGGGGCAGAAGGTCCTAAAGAGCTCATAAAGAGAGATCCAGCTCCCAGCAGATATTAGGGCTCAATTAATTCACTGCAGCCTGATGGAGCCTTGCAAGTAAACTCTGGATCAGGTCCCAAAGGCAAGATCAAACACCCATAAGGATAAAAAACCTGTCTCGAAGAGAGTTTAACTTTCTAAGTCCAGCCACTTCATTATAACAACATGCAGATTGGGAAGCCTCACTCCCCAGGGTTTTTCCCTCATTAAATATAGCTGAAAAGTTAGATACTTCTGATTGCAAAGGCAAAGCTGGCTGTGCCAGTAGCACCATCCTCTCTGGGCTTTGCTGGAGTGGCCCTCTTTGGCAGGCCCAGCATGTGCCCCATGTGTGCTGGTGGAGCTGGGCTCAAGCTCTGAGCAGGGCAGTGGTGGCTGCAGCCGCGGTGTTCAGCTGCCAGACTGGGGCCCCTGACCAGCAGGGAATGGGAGAAGCCTGAGGTGAGGGTGGGAGGGAGGAAAAGGGCAGGTTACTCTGCATACTACCTGCCTGACATGAAGAAACACAGGAAGATGGGTTTTCTAGTTTGTTTCTCGTATTCTTGCATTTTACGGGAAACAGTGACTGAATGTGAATCAGCAAGAAGTCAGAGTTCTCCTGTCTGCTGGCATATGTTCCCTCAATGCCTTTGCTTGCATGTAGATATATGTTCATGGCTAAATCTTTTGCATTTGTTAGAACCAAAATCTGCAGCCTATATCTGTCTCATTTGTAGTCAAGTCTTCAGCCTCAGAGGCTTAAGTGGGGACGTTAACACGTTTAAGCACTCTGCCAAGTAACAGCCTGTAATTTTTAGTAACAAAAGAGAGGAAGAAACCAAGATGTTAGCAGAAGATTAGAATAAATAATACTGCAACTGTCTTACTCTTTTGATGAATGAGCATAATTTTGAATACTGAGTATATGGATGACTGCATCTAGTCACAATGAGACAAAATGAAATTATGTGGCATACAAATATCTACGCATAGGACAAGTATGTTCTGGCATTTTCAATAGCCCCATGTTCTTTTGCACAAGTGAAAGTGTGTGCATGCATGAATGTACACTAATTCACCAGAGTCCTGCCAAAGACCTCTTAAATTAAGAAAATGGGGAGAAAGAAACAATAGGCATAAATTAAAATACAGCAAATTCCATTTCAAAGTGAGAAGTAACATTTTTTTCCTGTGATGGTGATCAAGGTTGCCCATAGAGCTTGTGTATTTCCCTCTTTGGAGGCACTTAAAGCCCAATTTAACACTGCCCCGAGAAACCTACTTTGGCTGACCCTGATCAGAACTGAGGGCTTGGAATAGATGATCTCCAGAGATGCTTTCCAACCTCAGAGACACTCTGGTTCTGTGAACTGTTACAAAATAAACCTCTCTGAGAGTGCATGATGTGCGTTTCCCGAGTAACTTGCTGTTTCCAAAATGTCACTTGGTCTCTTTAGAGAAGTGAATCTCAGAAAAGTTACCAAAAAAAATTAAATCTCTTCTTATTTTCTCCTTACGTAATTTTGACTTTTTTCCCTTGTAAACACTTCAAGATCTTCTCTAGCCATTGAATATACTAATTTGTGTTTTCCTCTTTTTGTATGCTTTCCTGGAAGCTAATTTCTCGTTACTGCTTCTCTCCTGCCCACAGTTTTTAACAAATGTTCACTTCTATCTTGTAACAGCTTGGAGCAATTGGTAGGACCAGACTGGATAGTATTGTTGACAAATGAGCTACTTACCATAATAAAAAAGATTATTTTGTTGTCGTTCTCTACCGCCCTTAATATGATGAATTTCAGGAGATTTGATTGAGTGAAATAAAGATCCCATTCCTTCAGATAAGTCACTTTGATCTGATGCTCCCAAACATTAACTTCCTGCCTCTTCTTTCATCTGTTTTTACCTACAAATCTTAATTCTTACGGCTACTCAAAAGTAGTGTTTAGTGAAGGTGTTTTAAGAGGCTGAGAACACAACTTTATGAATAGTTGCCTGTATATATTTGCATATGCAGTTACTGCAATTCCTTAATGTAAAGTAGGCCATGGGGTTTTTAATCCACATTATAGGCTTATAGCTAGCATTCTTACACATGGATTTCAAGAGCTTCTTACTTTTCCTCTCTTTTCTTTTTCCTGTTCTTTGCTTTTCTTTTTAATAAATCTCTTAATTATCATTATAAATGAGTGGTGACTCAGAAAGCACAGAAAGGTGAAAAATTTATTTTTTCTAGATTTTGGAAAAACAGGTTAACAATATGTGGAGTTCAAAAGCATCTGAAACTGATGAGAAGAGGCAGCTCACAAAGGCTGATACTGTCCTCAGCAAAGTGGCATTTCTCAAATACACCCACCTCTGAAAAGCTCAGAGATACTGCACTGTTAAGCACTGAGAGAAGTTGCTTACAGCTCAAATACTCACTCCTACATAAGCTGGTTTTCTTTGGCAGCTGTCAACAAAGCAGTTGTTTTCAATGACAGACATTATTACTGATTTTTAAATTAAGTAATTAATTGATCACATAATAGGTGTCCTCCCTTTTCTGAGATGTTGAGCAGCTATTCTTGCCTAAGCGCTGTCGTTTACAGCATTCCTTCGTATTCCTTGTCCTGGTTTGAGACAAATTTGGAGGAAAATGTCTGAAATGAACGTATCCTCTAAGAGAACACAGATTTCAGCAGCTGCCCCCCTCCAGGTTCGGAAAGAATTTTTCTTGGAGGAAAGTGAAAAACTATTTATTTAACAAGCAGGGCGCACGCAGGCACCAAAGAGAATGAACAATATTAAATAATAAAACCTCTCGCTACGGAGAAGACCTAGGAAGATTCAGAGTCCTTTCTGCAGGCGTGGCTCTGCTCTCTCCGGAGCTGGGGGGCGGCGTGGATCCCTCCGGGCCGCGGTGCGGGGCCTCCGGTGATGGAGCCGGAGCAAACAGCTCCAGGAGAGGAAGAAAAAAACCCCAAAGTCCCAGGAAAACTCCTTGCTTTGCTAACGAACAAGAAGCTAGCTAAAAAGCAAAAGAATACACCTGCCTGCCCTGCTGCAGAGGCGAGGGCCAGGGAGAGGAGCAAGCGAGTTACCTGTGGTTTTGAACACAGGCCGCCAAAAGAATTCCACTGGCTCCCCCCACCTCCCGGACCTAGCTTTAGCTTTTTTTTAGCATAGAACTCATGTCTGGCATAGGGCAGATGATAGGGAATACAGTATCATACAGTCACCCCAGGACTTTCCTGTATCTGAAATTTTAAAGATATCTGGGTGAGGTATCTATCCATTTCCATTGAATGTAATTACATTATCCATTTGCTTGCTTATGTGACCTTGAAAATTAAAAGGATAATCCTCATGGTGGTCAAAGTTTTGGCTCTAGAGATGATGTAGCTTCATGTCCTACGCATTACAAAAGTTAGAAGGTCACTCTAATGTCTAGTGGTTTCCCTTCATCCGTGTCCTCCTCCTGCCCACCTGTAACTCACTATTTACTGTTTCAATCTCTGACTGAGGCATAGACACGTTTGTGGAGATGAAAACTGGTACGTCTAACTCCTTAAAAAAGCTTTAGGTCATAACTTGAGCTGACTACCTGTATAGTCTTGACTTTCACCCTACGTGTTGCTGCATTATCTTATCTGCCGCTCTTTTCTAAGTTTCAAGCTGCAGTTTGTAGTTTATTTAGTTAAAATATTCTACAAGTGGCTGTAAAGTCCTTTCTTACATAGAGCATAAATAAATTTGGTTCTACTAGTCACTGAATATTCACACAGTTAGAGGAAATCTGTTAGTTGTTCTTAGACTGAATGACTCTAAACCAGTTGGACAGAAGAATGGTGTTGAAAAACGACAATTTCAGAAGCATTCTTCCTCTTTGGTACTAGAAGAATAGCAATGTTTATATTAATAACTTTAAATTTCTTTGCAAGCCAGGTGTATCAAAAGCAGCTGAAGTGAACTGCATGGAAACACGGATGTGAGTAGGAGCAATACAGGAGCAGATATCTTTACGGCGTCCTCTTTGAATAGGAGAATGTTCTTTTACATGTTGAAGTAATTGTTCTGATCTCAGTCTCCATTTAAGAAAGGTTGTTTGAAACAAGAGCCACTGTAATTTATAACCAGAATTTAAGAATTTTACATATTTTATTTTAAAAAAATACAATACACTTTTTTGAAACCTGGATTCAGAATCTCTTTTCATAATGAGTAATCCCTTATGTCAGGCATCACTTAGGATGCTGGAGACAGCTGTTAAGTTGTACTCTATTATGGTGGCAGTCTTGGTTTCTTGGATTATCAGTAGGTTACAACTGTTTTTGCTGTTAGCTGAGAGCAAAGATCAGAATTTTGCTAAGCTGCCTGCTACTGAAATTGGTGGTACAGCTGTGAACAGTCTGTTGCATAAGGTTGCTGAATTGTGAGCTTCAGACCCAACAGACCTTCTAGTTCTGTTTTATTTGGTTGTTTGCTTGCTGCCTGAAACTTTCACTGACATTGATAATGTCAGAGGGTTAAATCAGAGGCAAATTTTGGTGATTTCCATCAGAGAAAATGCACTTCACCTTCAGAAAGGGCAGCATGATCTACAGCTTGTTTCAAGAGAAGAGTTATAAATTAGTTCTGTAGAGGTTCGTTGTTCAGACAAGCTCTGGGAATGTGTTTTGTCGTATTTCAAGGTTTAGCTGTACAAATGGATATTACTTTTAAATGTGCCAACTTCCATCCATTTTGTATCTTTAAGTGAAGGACATACTTGCCTCTGAGGCATGGTTACCTCTAGTGATCCTGCTCTAGCACATTTAAACAGCTCACATATTGATGAGGGATCTTGCTTATTTTTCTGTTTCCTCAAATTACCTTCTCCATTTTTTTCTTTTCATATCCCAGTACTATTGTGCAAATAGATAGGATATATACTCAGAAAATGCTAAAGATAATTATATTACAGTTGTTCTTACTGTTCTAGCAATTGGACCCATAAGTGTAATGCAATAAGCTAAAGGAATATGTTCACAAACTCCTTGTAGGGCTATTAGAACACCCATGGATAAATTTGTTTGACAGTATTCAATAGAACCAGTGAAAACAAGAGCGGTTTGTCTTTTCCCAGCATGAATCTACAAGGTGATGCTGATATTGGTGAGAAGGTATGCATTAGTTTTCTGTCCAAGGTGTGCTGTATAAGGCAAAGTTTTTATTCCTATGGGCAGATTCGTTATAGACAGTATTTGCAGACATACAGACTTTGAAATGTCAGTTATCACCAAGATTTAGTTGTAGCCCTTAGCAGAACCAATTTCTCTTAGTTCAGCAGAATTATATGAAAGGAAAACTGAGTATCCTTCCATGAATTCTTTTTTCTTCTGTATACGTAATCATTTCAAATATTTAATATGATTAATTTTGAAAATGGCTATATTTCAAGTGAGATACAGATTTTTTGTGGTTTTCTCATTTTGATGAGGATATTGAATAAAGTTTTAGAAAATTCTTCTCCAAATGGATCAATATTTTAATCTATTAATATTTCATATTGCTTTTGACTTTGATAATTCCTCTGCAAAAGGATGTGATCTCTGGAATAATATGAATGCATGTATTCTATGTATGATAGATTTTTAATTACGTGAGCACCCATGCTGGAAAAAGCCTGACTGGTAGCCAAAAGTATGAAGCTTCCTTCTTTTCAGAAACTATGAATGACAGTAAAAATATAAACTCTCCAAATAATATATATAATCTGTAGATTGGATACAGGAAGTTAATAAAATAATTAACTGAAATTCAAAATCTTTTGACCCACTGTAGCTATAGTACATATTAAGTAGCTCAGTAGAGAAAATAGACAATAAAGGAAGTATACACAGCCTGCGCTTCCAGATAGTAATGTCAGCTCTAGCATTGGCTCTGCCTTTAAAGTAGCCATTTAAGGTCGGAGAAATTGTCTAGAAAAACGGAAATCATATAAAATGATGTCTACATATACACACTGCAATAATACCATCATTCAAGTCAGTACTGTTGAAGTCTGAAATCATAATTTAGTTTATACCCTTGGAGGAAAGCTATGTAGAAGTGTGGTGTCATTATTATTTAGCAGCATTGAGATATTTGGGCTGTCAGTCACTGAATCAATCTAACTCACAGTAAGCATTACCAAAAATCATTACCATCTACCAACTTCCCAATGAAATGGTCTTTGTGTTATTTGTGAGACTCAGTCTTTGAAACATTGCAGCCATGCTTTTTGATCTTGACATTGCAAGTCATTCCAGCTAAAAGGTCAGAGCTTTTTCTGATTGAATTGTGCATAGATATTTGCTTGACAAGCCAAAATGAAATCATGTTATCCAAAGAAAATACTACAACCTGATTTTTTTCCCACTAATCTCTTTTGTAGTGGAAAATTTTGCATTTCAAGGCTGCTGAGTTCTGTCCTTTTGACTCCCTCTTCATTCTTTAGAAATGCAATTACTGTTCAATGAAATGTTATTGCGCTATCCTATTTTTACAGCTGCTCTATGATGTACTGTACAGTGTTGTAGTTAAATAACATTGCTAAATTTTTTACCTATATCAATTTGTCAAAATTTTATAATGAAGTGAAATGCAAGGATCATAGTAATTTTGTGTGTTGCTTTGTAAACACAGGACAATATCTGCAAAAACACATCATCAGGCAAATAACTTCAATATATTTGAAGGAATGGTCTGCCATGGAGTTCCAGTTGCGACAGTTTCAAGAGGCAAAGTGGTTTATGAAGGTGGAGTTTTCAATGTCACAGCAGGAGAAGGCAAATATATCTCCCGTCCACCATTCCCTCCATATGTCTACAAACGAGTCAGGCAGCGGGAACAGGTTAATTAAACTAATAAATCTCTGAAATGCCTTGTACAACATGAGGATAACTAGCTCTTGGGAAGAGAAGTTTGGGGATTCAATGGTAATATTCTGTACTAATCAAAATATGCCAAGGTGGGAGGAAAGGAAGCGAAGGACTCAATTTTTATTGCTCTTTATCTTACAGAAAAATATCATAGACTAGTTCCTGCTCTTACAGGATTGTGTACAGCTTGTGAATGAAGCCTCAGTACTTTTAAAAATAAACGTGTCCTACTTTCAATGAAAGTGGACAAAGTTTTGCTTCTGAGTAATCTAACGGCTACATTTCATCACTGATTTCACTGAAAATCAGAGAGTCTAAATATCATATCCAGGAAGAAATCATGCACCAAGAAAGAAATCAAAAATTTACTAACTCTTTCAGGGATCAAATATTTTAAGCTAAACCCTGCAGAGTGTTGAACATTTTGCTATCTTCCAGCAAGAATGTGTTAAAAGCTGAACATGTGCAAAGGGCACTGCTGGGCCAAGCAAGATAGCTCTGTTCAAGATTTTGTTCTCTTCTATTTTTTAAAGAAAAATATTTCAAATACATAAAGGTTGAATTTTCAATGCCTATTTACTGTGCAAGCATTCATGATGCTTTTGCATTCTTAGTGTATCGTGAATAGGATTTTCAAGAGCACACTAAGTACATTTTAAAATCACCACCTGAATTAGTGGGATTCACTGCAGGATCTAAAAGTTGAATCAGACTAGCATCCATGTGAAAAAGGGCCCAGTGAAATTCCCCCGAGATAATTCTGTATATTTCTTTCTGCTGCTGTCTTGATGGACTGAGAAGGGCGTGTAAAAGTATCTGAATGACGCTTTCCTCCAAAGACCACAATTTCACAGGAGGTAGTGAGCTGCCTGCAGGTTCATACACATAATACAGTATCAAAACCAAGCTAAACTGAAATTTATAAGAAATTTGATAATTACACAATTCTGAAAGACCTCCATGAACATAGTGATTTTCATTTCCATTCAAAGCTAGAGAGAAGCATGTCTTCAGAAGTGATTTTTCAACCAGCTCAGCTGCCTGTGGCCAGCAGCTGGAATAGTGGGTGATAGATATCCAAAAAAGGCAGAATTTGCTTTGTTTCACTGATATTTATTAACCTCTCTTACCTGATATATTAAAAACATCACTGGAAAATGTGACTACTCTAACAAATAGAAGAATCCATAAAATGAGGTGGAACATGTTAAGTTGCTTCTTTTAAAAATAGATTTAGAATTGGATTGTTAGAGTGTTGAACAGATTTAGCAACCCAGCTCCTGATGAAAGCTGAGAACTGAACAGTTTAATCCCAGTGCATTTCACAGAAAGATGGGTTATCATAGGACTTCTATTTCAATTTTGTCCAATTAGCAATTGCAAGAGAACACAAAATATTGAAAGATTTAAAACATTTTATTGCAGGTATGTCAACCTGTTCCTGTCGAGAGGGCACCATATACAGGCATGGTCTCAGGAACATCCGTCACAGGAAAATAACAAGCACATTCCCCGGTTTTGGCTGTTGCAGGTAACCATCTCTTTTGGTTAGTGAAAACTACTTAATGCTTCTCTGAAACTTCAAGAAAACAAAAGTGTAGCAGGCTGTCTATCTGGTGACAGGTTTGTCTGAAATAAGCCCTCTCAGAAGCTGAGTTGTCTTGGTATCTGTAAATTTGATGAAAAAATGTGGCAGCCCAGGTATGGAGAACCTCATTTTGATTGGAACCTGATTTAAAAAGTTCAATTGAAAGAAACTGATGGAGTCTAACTGCTGGACTGAGACATGGGTATGAAGGCCCATCCAAAACCCGAGTTCAGTTAGTGACAGGAGAACAAAATGAAGGATGAATATTTGACTTGCAACTTCACAGAAGAAAAACAAAATCATGAAAAAAACCAGCTTGATGTGAAAAACTAAATTTGTTAGTGTCCCTGTGTTACAGGGACACCAACCCCCCAACAAATATGCTGTTTGGGTTAAGCTGACAAATTTATTTTGCAAAAACAAAAGCTGTCTTCATGAGAAGAGAAGGCTTCAGGGAGACCTTAGAGCAGCCTTTCAGTATCTAAGGGGAGCCTGTAAGAGAGCTGGAGAGGGATTTTTTACAAGAGCATGGAGTAGTAGGACAAGGTAGAATGGCTTTACACTGAAAGACAGAATAGGTTTAGATTAGATATTAGGAAGAAATTCTTTACTGTGAAGTTGGTAAGCAACTGGAACAAGTTACCCAGAGAACTTGTGGATGCCCCAGCCCCAGAAGTGTTCAAGGCCAAGTTGGATGGGGCTCTGAGCAGCCTGGTCTAATGGAAGGTGTCCCTGCCCAGGGCAGAGGGATTGGAACTAGATGATCTTTAAGGTCCCTTCCAACCCAAGCCATTCTGTGATTCCATGAATTGCTGCAGTCAGTGCCAGCAGTGTTTGAGTTAGTGTGAGCTCATCGCTGCTAAAAGAGGAATAACACCCAGCATCTCCCCTTCCCTCGTCTCCAGTGCTCACAGTGTGTAACTTGGTTATTGACAGTCCTTGTATATGCCCTGGTGCCTGGCAGATCTTTCTGTGAGCTGATTTCCTTGCTAAGCCAGCAGAAATTAATTAGCCTTGTTTTCTGGGTAAGTTTTCTGTTGCCTGGGTGAGTTGAAGTGTCTCTTAGAAGAACGTAGCAAAGATCAATGCAGTGCAGCATGTGGGTGGGGTGAGGCAGCTGGGGACAAAGACTAGTGACAGCACCTCACTCTCTAACTGCTTAACAAGAAGACATGCTTCAGGAAAAGGTCAAAACTAGGTAAGTCCTTCAGCAGGCACAGTCGAGCCATGATGCTGCTGTGTGTCAGCTGCAGCTGAAATGATGTCTGCTACAGCAGAAGAGTTGATTAATATGGGTAGAGGGAACAGTGAGTGACAGGAAACATGACAAAATCCAGGCTGAAGTTTTGGGTGCATATCTGTACCAACAATGAGATCAGCTAGTTTGAGAAATTATTTCCCAACAGATGAAAAGAAAGCCCCAGTTTGCACCTCACTTAAAATGAGTCTGTTCTTAGTGCTAATTAATATGGGACAGGAACAAACCTGCAATGGTAGGAGGGTGAAATTAGCTTATCCACATTTCATGGTGTCATTCCTTGCTGTGAACCTCATCCAGGGCATCACTAGCTGCAACAGAGCACAGTATCCTGTTTGTTTTTCTCTGTCATGAGGGAAAAACTTTTCTAATAGAAAGGACTAAAGGCTAAAGCTTCAGTAAAATGAGAGAGCAATAATCATTCTTTCTAGCTCCTAGCAGTCCTTCTCCATTATTACCTCTGAGTGAAAAATTGCAAAGAAGAGATTTTCTTTTGAAAGATATCATATTGTCTTTTTTTTTCTCTGTAGATAAAAGCAAATGAAAATGACCTTGCTGCCCCCACCAGCAGTGCCTTCTGGGTCCAGCAATCAATCCACAATCAACTTATCAAGACCCAACATGAAACAACAGTCACCAATAAGCATTATATTTGGTTTCCTACATAAAATTGTCCTTGAAATTTCTCTTTGAAAAGACTTTTGCTATAAAAATTGGAAAATTCCTTTTAGAAAATGGAGTAATAGTAAAAAAATAATTACAATTATAATGTGGCAACAGCTCTGTACATTCTTAAAAGTATGTAAGTTTTGGGATGGTATTTCTTAATGTTTATCTTTAAAAGGTATCAGCGCGCCAAAAAAGTAAAAGCAATGAACAATGGTGTTTAAGCACATTTTTTAAACTCCTGCTCTTTTGGGTCCCAGGAGATGAATCCTAATTCTCTAATTTTATATGTTAGGAAGATCTTTGTTGTGCTTGGCAATGCAGAGAATTCTTAGAGCAGATGCTGAATTTTGTTTCTCAATTTTCCCTGTCTGGAAGGGGTCAGTACAGAAAAATGCTGATTCAGGAGAACACTCACTATTTTGGAGCTGCTGCCACATCTCCATGTCACTGTCTTTAAAGAACTTAATATATTTTGTCACTGCCAGCTGCACCACCAAGAATTTTTTGGTGGGTTCAAGTATTTCCTCTGTTGCACCCTGGGTAAACCTATGTGAACCATACTCCTGAGCTCACCTACAGTAATAGTTTGTGTTCTGGCTTTATGGAGAGACACACACCCATCACCTGAAGGCTTATGAAATGGGATCACCAGAGCAACACCATAATGCATTAATGTCAAGAAACCTTTTTAACTGAAAATGTGAGGTTTTTCCCAATGTAACTAATACTTTGTTTTTTGTAGGATAGGATTCCTAATTTTAAAAAAACTCTTTTGCTCAATTTATCTGACTTCCCTTTTCAGAGGTTGTTGTACTATTAGAAGCATGATTCTGCTACCATGTCTAGACATATTTTGATTTGGAAAACTTCAATGTTGTTTAAAGTTGCACTTTCATATGTAATAGCTCTTCTTTTTAAGCAGCTGTCACTGGGAAAAATTTTAGAGAGTGGTTTAATCCCAGCTGGCAGCTAAGTACCACACAGACACTTGCTCAATTTCCCCTCAGTTAGGTGGGGAAGAAAATCAGAAGAGTAAAAGTTAGAAAACTCTTAGGCTGGGATAAAGGCAGTTTGATAGGTATAGCAAAAGCCATGCACACAAGCAAAGCAAAGCAAGGGATTCACTCCCCGTCGTCAGGCAGGTGTTCAGGCATACCCAGGAAAGCACTCTGAATGTCCCCCCTGCTTCTTCCCCCAGTTTTACATGCTGAGCACGAGCATATGGTCCAGGGTATTCCTGGGGTCAGCTGAGGTCAGCTGTCTTGGCTGTGTCCCATCCCCTTGTGCATGCCCAGCCCTCTTGCTGATGGGATGGGGTGAGAAGCAGAAAAGGCCTTGACGCTGTGTAAGCATTGCTCCTTGATAAAGAAAACATCCTTAAATTACCAACACGGTTTCCAGCACAAATCCAAAACATAGCCCCACACTAGCCACTGTGAAGAAAATTAACTCTACCCCAGCCAAAAACAGCACAGAGAGAAACGAGGCCAACACAAAATCACCTGTACAGTGAGTTGACTGTCCTATGTGTAGAAACAATGTAACCTGTACTTCTGTGCAACCCACAGGCCAAACAGGCAGAGAAAGTGCTGCATATTTTAAGACATACCCATTAAACATATGAAAATTACTAATATTTTTGACAGTAGAAAGCAGACTTGCAGCTCCTGCTATATTCACAGGCATACAGTGGTGTATGAGCTTGTATGAAAAACAAACTCCTATCAGGTCTGTAGCTCTTGTGTCTCTAAAGAGCAAAGCAGGGTTTTCTTTGTAAGATGATGGAGGATAGTCATGGGTATGGTCGAGAAGATCAAGCACCACTTCCCATTTCTCAGGTTTGTCTTTGGGGTGGCAGAACAGCAGAACCAAAAATCCAGCACTATTACAATGACTATTACAAGGAAATGGAGTTCATTGTTCAGTACAGGCTTCTGTACTGACATGCTCTGCATCTAAGTTTGTTGCCCAGTCTCCCTGTACAATCAACAGAGATGCTTCTGCAACTTTTTTTGTCTCTGCATCAAGGTCTCACACAGATCAGATGAATCTGTCTGGAGCTGTTCTCCTTTGGGATGAGGGGGGCAGTTTTCTTGCAATGCTGGTTTGTCTCCATTGGCTACAAGTGTGTAACTATGGTGCAGATTTCTACTCTGCAGCTGCCTTCCACCCAGCCCATCTTCGCCTCTCAGAACTGGAACTTTCCTGTATAAAGGATGCCTGTCTTATCTTATGTTTTGTCTCATCAATAGTGCAGGTCAACCATGAATCCATTCTTTCCAAATAATCTTTTGCTACCTTGGAATAAGAGCAGAAATTCAGTAAGAGTAATCTCCAAACCATGAACATGTATTATCTATGGAAAAATGTATGACATTTTTAGGTTTCCTACTCATTTTTATTAGATTAGAAATGAATGAGCTTCCTCCTGTATAATTAGCAAAGAATTCCTGAGCTGTATATTGGTACTTACTGCTCTGTATCATAGATTATTCTTCCTATAGGGGTTATACCTTTTTTCTTGAGAAATACCTACTTTTTTATTCCAGTGAGTCTTAACTACTGTGCATATGTCATGAAATAAATTACCTGCATATTGTGAACTGGGATTTACACCAAATCATCTGCTGTATTTTTACATCCTTGAGTGCCACAAATTATTGAGCCTGTCAGGTTTGTTATATTTACAAATATTTGTTTTGCCATGACACGTGCTGGCCCTAGTACCTGAATCCTGCCTCAAGCCACAAGGTGCCAAGTGGTAGCCCTTGAGGAACAGTGTGACATCAAAAGAATTTCAACTGTGCCATTCAGGCACTCCTACTAAAGTTGAGACTGTCAGACTGCAAATCTCTGTCAGACTGCAAATCTCTGTCATCCTTGTTCTTTTTCCACTTACATCAGCTATGCTGTAATGGTGGGATCTTCATAGGGCTGTAATTTTGGGACTGCCCAGGTCTCAACACAGGAAATCCTTTCCTTGCTTAGCTCTCCTCTTTGGGATGCTACTGGTTTCCACTTCTTTCTTGTATGGAAAGTTTGAAGATTCAAACACATTGTTAAAGTAAGGAAAAACTCAACCATATTTTCATCACTCTCCCTACCCAGACAGAAATTTGGGATCTTTAGTACTCCATTCTCCCTGGTGACGTGGATTCCAGAGGCAGGAGCAGAAAAGCCGTTTGTGAGATCTGATCCCTGCTTACACAATACTGCTTTCATCCCCATCATTTGCCAGAGAAAGCCACATATAGACGGTATGTGTTTATTGCCCGATTTCTGGCACTCAGTTCACCACCTGTGACACTCACGGCTGTGGTGCAAACACCCACACCTGCAGCACTGCTCCCTTCAGCCTGCAGCACCGGGGGACGGATCTCTGCAGAGCCGCAGTACTGAGCCCTGTGGCTGCACGGGGCCACTGGAGGGCAGGGCAGGTATAATGAATCAGCAGTGAAAGGAGAAGGAAGGTACTCTCATGCACAGCAGCGCCCATGAAGCATGCTCACGTTTTGAAATCTGTGCTCCTAATGTCGACAGTAACATCCCTATTTTCAGGCTTTATTTCATCAGCAGCAGAGAGTGATCCTTTGATCCTTACTCTCAATTTTTGCGATGTAAAACAGAATTAGAGGAAAGGCTTTATTGTTAATTTCTATTTTAACTACCTCTCTGGGCTATTTAAATGGTGATGAAAACAGTGAGTCAATGTGACAATATTGACAGAGCAGGGGTCATGGTGACAGCAGTTGTAAACCCAGCATCCTCTGACTTTGCACACCCAGCTGCTCACATGAAATGCTGCAACAAAACTAGCACAGAGGAAAAGAAGCCTTTAGCTTGGCTTGGCTTTAGAAGCCAGCCAGGTTTGGGGGTATGGGGTGGTGATAAGGAGAGGTCCATAAACACAGTTGCTGAAAGGAAATGTCCTTGTTTGTATTCCACTCCAGGAGGGTCAGGAGAACTAGCATGTCTCTCTGAATTACTTTCACAAGACAATCAGGTCAGCCTTTCATTAATTTTACAAACCAGATTTGATCCAATTGGAGGATTTTTCACAGTAAATCAAACAGCTTCTACACTAGTGAAGGACATTTAGGAAGTTGAGTTCTGCTGTGAGCTGAAAGAAGGACAGGGATGAATGAGTCAAAAGCCAAATCTGGACTTCTCAGACTCTTGGTCTTAGAGCTGAATGCATTTCTGACAAGCCCTGGAGAGTCATTGAGAGACAAAGCCCAGTTACATACTAAACTAACAAATGAATAAAAATCCTTAATTTGAAAGGCACCTATAGTTCCTTTGTGCTCAGCAGAAAGAAAAGCATTGTATACTTTTATGTATGAGAAAGAATTATCTGTTAGAGATGAAGAAAACATACTAAAAGAGGAAAGAAGATTATGAATAACAGAAGAGCCAAAATAAAATGTAGGAAATCTGAGGAGAGGGTAGGCAAGAAGAGGAACAGAAATAATTGTGGGTGGAATTCTGGTTTTTTATTGTAACTTGTACACTTTTTTTTTTAGGAAAAGAGAACAACTGAATCCTGTGGTTGAGGGTTATGGTAAACAGAGAGGCCAAGGAAATAGCTGAACAACTTGCAGAGGAGACAGCTGAAGATAAAAAAAGCCCCAGACTTCCCCTACTCATAAGACAGAAACAAATGGGAGAAAACAAAAAGAAGATAAGGTCTGGAGAGAATGAGAAGTATGTCTCTGTGTAATTTCAGGGAAGCGACAGACCTGCCTTTTCATCTGTATAGCTAAAGAAAGACACTGGGCAGCTGAAGGAATAGGTCTAACGTGTAGGTCAGGGTAAGAACTATCCTAACACTGAGATAAAACTCAAGGCCTTTGAGGCATAGGAGGTGGACTTGATTTAGAAAAGATTTAGAAAAAAACCCCAAAACCAACCAACCAAACAAACTAGCAAAAAAAAAAAAAAAAGGTGCAGAATGTGCCATTTTTCCCTGATAAACCAGGTTTAGCAAGATGGGGCAGAGCAAACTTATCTCCTTTGCCTGCCCTTGAGCTCATCTTCAGCATACAGGTAAGCACATATATGGTCACAGAAACAGTGTGCATTAGTCCACTCAAGTATTGTGACTCTTTTAGGAGTGTAATGGTAGCAATATTTGTCAGGTGGCACCCTTGATGCTGGCACAGCATATTCACAAATTAAACCAGGATTTTGCTGTGCATATCTAGTATTTTTCCTGCAATGTTCTGTGTAAAGTCAATGATCACTGAGGCTGTCAGGCAGCTCTAGAGATATCTGCTCTAGCCCTGCTGCTCTGAGCTGCTCAGAGCCGTGTCTAGTGGGTTTTGAGTATCTCTGAGGTTAGAGATTCCATAACTGCTCTGGGCATCCCATTCCAGTGTTTGACCACGCTCACAGTAAAAAGGATTTTCCTGTGTTTCAGTGATATACCAGTCAACTTCCTGGCCTTTATGTTTGGAAGCAGCTACCAGGGGAAATCGTTCCATCACCTTCCCACAAATTGAGATGAATCTGACAAATCTGTAGTTTCCCAGATTTTCCTTCTTTCCCTGCTTGGAAATGGGAGTGACATGCGCTTTCTTCCAGTCCTCAGTAACCCCTCCTGATCACCATGACCTTTTACGAAAAATCGAGATGCCTCTCAGTGACATCAACCAGCACCCTCAATATGCATGGATACCTCCCTTCATGTCTTATGGTGTTTGAGTGCTCCTGTGTGTTTGAGTGCTCTCTAAACATGAGGGGAAAGTCTTCCTTGCTCCAGACCTTTGGGTCTGAGAGGTCTGATATGGCTAAAGATCAGTCTTACCTGTAAAGACCAAGACAAAGAAATACCTTGGGCTTTTCCAAGTCTTCTGTCACTGGTAGTGCAGTCAAGCATCTAGGTAAAATATTTACCAGAACTGATCATGTTGTATGGAATTACAATTAGTTACCCAAGAAGGATCATCTTTTATCAGTTTGAAGGGCAAACTAAGCAATACTTGATTGTCCTGAGAGGTAGTGGTGGGAGCATCTGCATTCAACATTGGTTGAATTTCTCAAAGTGCAGATACGTCATTGTCCTGAGACTGTACTCCAGAACTCAAAGTCCTAGCAGATTTAGGCATCTCTCCCAATGACTGACCCACATCTGAGTCATTTTGATGAACCATTCCCATGAGCTGCAAAGCTTTCGCTTGCTCCTTGCAGAACAACAGAGAGAAAAGGTATTCTGAGTGGCAATACCATCAAACAAGAAAGGCAAGAAACTCCAAAACAAAGTTTTCCTCCTGATGACAAGTGAAGCAGGTGGTGGTGTTTTGTGGTAATGCTGTCAATCAGACTTGCCCCCATATTTGGGCTTCTCACCAGCTTGTCCTTTGGGATTGAAAGGAGCACATCCAACTTCTGCCAGCAATTGGTCAGAACTCTGCCAAAAATGTTCAGCTGTTATTGACATGTAACTCTTCTCCTTTCATCTGCAATGATAACAAGAGTGTATCCTCTTATCAATAGTACCTGGATAGCTATTCTGTTCTGTGAGTCCAAATTTAGAGCAACCTTCTAATTGCTTCTCTCTCACCAGAATGCTTCTTGCTACTAATGCTTGACAGTAGCACCTAAAATACAAGCTGACATTCTGCTACTATTCAGGGCTGTCCCACTTTAGCAAAAAGGACATAGTCAGGCCTCTCAGAGACATTCAGCACAACCGTCAATAATGCATGGCTTTAATCCAGGACCATTTTCCAGAGACAAATTGTTGTCACACCAGGAACCTGAACCACCTGCATCCATGGAAAGTGAGACTTTGAAAGGCCCAAAGAAAAAATGTTTTGTGTTTTTCAGTGGTTTAGGTTGAAAATAACTTCTGACACTAGCTACCGGAGAGCTTTAAGTCTTAATTCTTTCAGATAACAGAGACATTGATCAATGGCTGTCCTGAAACCATGCATTTATTATAGAGGAAGAGAGCAAAATTTCCTATTATCCAGCCTAAAAAAGGAAGTTGGCTGTGGCTGAAAATCAGAAATACACTGCCTGTTGGGCACATTTTTTAGCTCTACATTAAATCTCTAAAGCTACATCAGTCATTCCTATGTCTTTAGGCATTTTGCATTTGTTCTTGTATCATATGAAGATCACATCACCAATGTTGGTTGAATAGGTGAAGCACTTCAGTATTGGCTTGATTTTGTTTCATTGAGGGCAATAGTGCTTATGCAACATAAGTAAGCCCATTTTTGTCTCTTCTGAAATCTTCCTCAGTCTGCAAGATTTGAAGCATTGTTCATCTCTATGTATATGCCCCACCCTTTAACGACACCTTTTTGGCACCCACAGCGCCTGATTCCTCTATTCTAGCTCTCGTGAGCATTCGCAGTTCTACCTGTTACATGACCTCTCTCATGATTATCAAAGGCATGGTACAATCTGTGCTGGTGATACAGTCTATGGATATGTGGAAGTGGGAGAATAAGACCGAGTAAGGAATCCTGGGTGGGAGACTAGGTAGCAGACTAGGAACTAGAGATGGCAAAGATCCAGGCTGAAGGGCTTGAGGCTTGAGAAATAGATAAAAATGTCTAGAAATATCTAAGCCCCGGTTCTTGGCCATCCCGGAAGGCAAGGGACAGCCTCTGTTGTGTCTTCTATCTTCAGTGTCTGGAAAATGCGAAGAAGACAAACCTGCTGCTGCCATAACATCCTCTGTTAGCTCAACCCAAAGAGGTTTGTGCTGTAGTCTTAAAAGCTCCAAACTGTTTTATTGCTTTTAGACAGAAGAACAGATCGTCCGTGCTTTCCTCAAGTTTCTCAGACAATGAAGACCCCAAGTTGAAAAACAAGTATTAATGCAATCCAGGTCAATCTGTGGTGAACTGCACACTATCCACAATGGTATCTTTTCCAAAATACTGCTGCTCAGCCTTTGAGTTTCAAATTTTTACATTTTAGAATTTATATTCCATAGGAAAGATGGCACGAAACATAGGTGGAGCTAAAGCATCTCAGCCATATCCAAAGATTCACTTGGTCTTTTTCTAAGCATGCTGTCATTCTGCTACACTCCTTTCTTTCTTCCTCACTGCCTCTGTTGCCTTGAGTATTGGAAACCAAAAGCCGACCTGAAAAGAGAGAAATATGAATTATATGATAGTATTACTGAGTTAAGATCACCCAGACACTAATAGACTGTGCAGGCAGTATTGAAGGCTGTAAAAAACCCAAACTTAAACAAACTGTATATATCTGCAGCTATCTATCTGGATTTGCCATAGGTATATACATGTGTGTTAGTCATTTCCATTTGTGTGTGTGTGTACATATACGTATATATATGTACAGGATAAATGTTTTATCAAGCAAAAAGTTGTGTTTCCTAATGCTCTTTGCAGTCACAATGTGTTTTAAAACAGAAATATATCACTTTCCATCTTGCTGAGCAATATTGGAACATCTTTCTCAACATTTAGGGCTGCTCTTAACCGCCTAGCACTCGCTGTCTAGATTGCAGGAATAAGTGCTTTTCATATGTTCATGAAAACAAAGGTTCTTCTCTGGAGGACTCTGAATCAGAGAAGTATTTTCTTGCCAGCACATAGTCATTTGAGCATACCAATGTCATGTCTGAGGCATGTGTGCTGAAGTACAGAACAAAACAACTAGATGATCTAATTTTACCATTAGGCAACTTGTCTCTGGCTCCTGAGCACTGGGGAAAGTCTATTAGCACATAATTGAAGTTAATAAGTGTTTAAGTATTTCCTGGATCTGGTTACCACCCAGTGAGAAGATTTTGTTTTCTCCCCAGAGTTAATGGCTTACCGTTCTTGCAAACATGTTCTTCCTAGTTTTCTCTTGTAGCTTTCCTCTTTTTTTGAGTAATTTTGAATGCAAATAACGTATCCGTTTTATCTCAGTGTCAGGATAAAAGGAGGCTGACACGAATATTTTAAGTTGGGTCAGGAGGCCAGAGAATAATCCAAAAATGATTAAGAAGAAGATGATGACTCCAAGCTGGATCCATGTCGTGGAGAGAGTGAGCTCTGGATGAGGGATGCAGTTATGCTTAAACAAAGGGATCTTGAAAGAATCAGTCTTTGCAATCTGCTCTTTCATAGAAATGATATAGCTTTTCTCATTCTTCTGCACAAGAAAAGGTGAAAAAAGGCATTGGTTATAACACTGTCTCCCTCCTTTCTTAATATTTCTCCCACTGGACATTCAGGTTTACAAAGGTTATGTCTAAAAGGATACAAAGGGATGGTCTAAATCATCTAGACCATCCAGTGTCGATATATGTTATGCTCAAAACAATACATTTATTGGCTATTTATAAATGTTTTGGACTGTATTTTCATGACTTCTCTTGGGACAATGTCCAGCATTTTGGACTGTTAAGAACTTACCTTCTCAGTGGCTCTGCTGAGGAAATATTTAGCTAATCTGGTTATAATGGTTTAATGTTTTTCCACTCCTATGACACTGCTCAGATGCCCTGTTGGAGAGTCCTTCATTGAGAGTAAAACTGCAGAGCAGGGTGCCTGTCCCTTTGGTTTTGTCTCAGCACATGATCAGCGGTGCTTCTACACCATGGGGGTTTAACACCAGCCAGATGTTAAACCCCAAATAAGCCTCTTCCCTTCCGATAAGAGAGGGACAAAGGCAGAGACTATGGGTTAAGATAAGTTACTGAAATCAACAAGCAATGGAATAAGAGATGCCCAGTAACAGCAGCAATGTTAATAACAAAAGTATATGAAAAGAGAAGGTGGTTTACCCACAAAAGGTATTCACCACCTTGACTTAGTTCCGTGTTGCCCTGAGACAAAGACAAGATGCTGGATGCTCCTCTTAGGTCTCGTTCATGTGGCCTCCAGATGGTGGCTCTTCCCGTGCCTGCCACCACATGGCTTTCCCCAGACAAAGACAAGGTGACAGGCACTGACCACAGCCCTCTCCCTGTCCCCAAGCCAGAGCCAGCGGAAAACAATAACAGACAAACCCCTGAAAGCAACACTGTCTGTGTCACACTGCACCACCGTTTTGGACACTGGACTCAACTCTGTGCACCTGCTTCCAGTACCGGCCCTGCCACTACTGACAGCTCCACCCAGCTCCACTCAGCTCCTTTTGGCTCAGCTTGGACTTGGCTGAGCTCGGGCTCGCCTCCACTGCTCTGTTCCCTGCAGCTGCCTCCCACACCAGGGCTGCTTTTCAGCACCGTATGCCTGAGTCAAGTCTCTGATGAACAGGAAGGCGGTGGGCAGCAAAGGACAGCGTAGGCTGGGGCAGGGCTGATCCTGGCAACCTTCTGAAAGGAGAGAGGGAGGCGAAAAAGTTGCACATCCAGGGGTGCTCACCCTTTCTTCCCCCGAAACAACACCTGCAGTGATGCGGGTGGTACAGAGCAGCAACCCAGCCACGCCTACACGGCACTGAGCCCCATCCCCTCTCTGCAGCCAGGCAGCCCAGGCAATGCTCTGACCAAGGTTACACAAACGAGGCTGCCTGTCCTCCTCTTGTAGGTGCCTTTGCTTAGCTGATGTCTTTCACTGCTTGTGGACTGAAATGTTTAATGAGAGAGGTTAACGAGACATGCTGCTGGGACAATAGTGGCAGTCAACTTTCTGTTCTGTATGTAGGCACGCTGTAGGGACACTGAATAACCCAGCCTCTTTTCTGATCATGTCAGAGGAAAAACAAGCACTTCCTTGTGGATTTTCTAATCACCTTACAGAGGCCAGGCTAGATGTTCATCGGAGAAATAAAGTTCCCAAAGCACGCTACCCATTTTCATCCTGTTAGCATTTCCTTGACATTATCCTGTTCCAAACTATCTCAGGACATTTTATCCCTAAACTGAACTGATGTATAGGCAAGGAAAATCTTCATTAGGAACTCAATATGAAACAGGCATACAAGTGCATGAAGAACTTTATTTTAATAAACATCTCAAGTCTCTGAGTCTGTCCTGCTCACCCAGCTTCCTGGACTCCCTGAGATCATCAGCCCTGAGGCTTGATATAACAAATCTGTTGAGATTAAATTTTATATTTTAATGTAATTAGCTTTCCTCTGGGAACTAGAAACAATCTGATGCTGGCATAGTTTTTTGTTTTGAAGGAGTCAACCAGCTTTCCATGTGAGTAAACAATGTACATAAAGAGAGAAAATTCGTAGTACAGAACACATAAATCAGCCAGGCATGGTCAGGCTCAGGACTTCTGTCCATGGGTAATGGGACTAAGCTCCTTTGCCCTGACTTGGGTCACACCCAAGGCAGGTCGTGATAAGAGGCTGCCGTCAAGGTACAAAGGATAGAAACACAGGCAAAACCAAACACAACAGTACACAGCAAATAGTGAGGCTACAACAGGTTGATTAGGGTTGTGATCAGTTCGGTTCTTAATATCTCCAGGGATGGAGACCCCACAACCTGTCTCAGAAACTTGTTCTATTGTTTGATTACCTGAAGAGTAAACAAAAAATGTATTTCCTTGTCCTAGTCGTCTCTTCTCCCTGCACTATGCACCACTGAGAAGTCACAGAATCATAGAACCATTAAGGTTGGAAAAGACCTGCAAGATCAAGTCCAATTGTTGAACAAACAACACCACAACAAATAAACCATTGAGTTGTTTCTTGAACATTTCTAGGGATGGTTACTCCATTACTTCCCTGGGCAGCCCATTCCGATTCTTGACAGCACCTTCACTGAAGAAATTTTTCCTGTGTCTGGCTTCTCTTTCTTACACCCGCCCCCCATCATTTATTTACACACACTTATAAGATCCCCCTGAACCCTCTCTCCTTCAGCCTGAACAGCCCCCACCTCCTCTCATGTGACAGATGCTTCAGTCCCTTAATCATCTTCCTGACCCTTTCCTTGACTCCTCACTCCAGTATACGCCCTTCTTCTACTGGGTCTCAGCAGTGCTAAGCAGAGAGGAAGGATCACATCCCACAGCTTGCTGGCAATGCTCTGCCTAATGCAGCCCACATTAGCCCTTTCTTTGCCATAACAGCACACTGCAGGCTTGTGGTCAACTTGGCATCCAACTCCGAGGGCCTTTTTGTGCCAAGCCACCTCCCAGTCAGCTCCCAACATGTAACATGCATGGAGTTATTTCTCTTCAAGGACTGCAAGACATGGCATGTTCCTTTGCTGAACTGGCCTCTTGGGCCAGTTTCCTAGCCATTTCAAGACCTTCTGACCGACAGTACAATCCACTGGTGTTTCAGACACTCTTCCCAGTTCTATATTGCCTGCAGGCTTGTGTGGCTACAATCTGTTTGTCTCTGTAGGTCATTAATGAAGAGGTTAAATAATATAGGTTCCAGTGTCTACTCCTGGGAGACATCAGAAATTGCTTTGTACCACAAGTCAGAACTTTGAGTCCAAGAGTTCCTTCAATTTTCTGTTCATATCATTCTCCATTCTTTTAACCCACACTTTATTGGATTGTCAATGAAGATGCTGTGTTCCAGTGTTCCAGCACTGGAAAACTTAATAAAAGCACAATCAGCATCCACTGTTCTCCCTTCATCCAGCAACCCAGTGTTTGTATCATATCAAACTGTTAGACTGGTCAAGTATTATTTAGCCTTTATAAATTGGTGCTTAATACTCCTAATATATTTCCTGGCCTTCACATGTACAAAAATGGCTTCCATGATAATATCCTCTGTCATCTTCCCAGGGATAAAGGTGAGAATGACCAGACTGTAGTTCCCTGGATCATCCTCCTTCCCCTTCTTGAAGATGGGAGTAACATCTACTTTCTTCCACTCTTCAGGAACATTTCCCAGGCTCCATGACATTTCAAAGACAATCAAAAGTGGCCTCACAGTGACATCAGCCAGCACCCTCAGCACCCATGCGTGCCTCCCATCAGGTCCCATGGTTGCATATTGGCTTAAATGTGCCCTAACTCGATTCTGCTCCACCAAGGGTAAGTCTTCCTTGCTCCACACTTGCCCTTGTCTCAAATGCCTGGGATTCCTAAAGCCTGGTCTTCCTAGTAAAGGCACAGCTGAAGATGTCATTCAGTACCATGGGCTTTCTGTGTCCTTTGTTGCCACCAGGATCCTTCCTGCTCTTCACAGTGGACCTACATTTCCCCATGTCTTTTGTTTGCTGCTTATGGAACTGTAGAAGCCCTTTGTGCTGCCTTTCACCTGCCTCACCTGATTCAGCTCCGGATGGGCTTTGGCTTTCCTGCCCCATCCTTATACAGTGTATCTACATTCCTCCTGGGACTGCTGTCCCTTCTTTCACCTAGTCTATGCCTTTTTCAGGAGCTCCTTGCTCACCCATGCTGGCTTCCTGCTGCCCTTGCTTGATTTATCAATTCTTGAGCTATCAAATTGGGCAGCTTTACTTTGCACTAAAGGTGAAATCTCCGCCTTTAAGCGTATTTGGACAAGATCATGAGCAATCTGATCTGTCTCTGAAGTTTGCCACCGAATGACAGAATATTCTGAGCTGGAAGGAACCCACAAGGATCATAAAGTCCAGCTGTTAAGTGAATGGCCCACATGGGGATCAAACCCACAACTTTGGTGTTACTAGCACCGTGCTCTAGCCAGTTGTTTGTTCATCCAACCTTGTTTTGAGCATGAGGTTGGTCTTGATGGCCTCCAGACTTATCTTCCAACCTAGTTAATCTATAGTTCTCTATGCTGCTGCTGCTCCTGCTAGAGGAACCTGGAGATTTTGGCAACAAGTAATTATTTCGTGCGTACACGCCCGTGCATACAACTGATGAGCTCCTCACACTAGTCAGAAAGAAAGGTAGGCATCTCTTACATCAGTGTCACAGTGACTTTTGACTATAAAAGTAGTGCTTCACAAATGTCCATTTTGTGAGTTGCTAATTTTAAGCTTCCCGTTTTCTTCATATATATACATGGAAGAATGAAAGCCCTTCTTCTAAAATTTACTATTCTCTAAAAATATGACAGTGCTCTGGAAAGAACTGTCTGGTTCCATCCAACATATGTATCTGTAGAGGCAATGGCCCTTTTTGAAATGAATGACATTCCAGGAAAGAATTGATGTGTCATTGGCTATATGTCTGCTCTCGCAGCTGCTGAAGATGAAGGGAAATTTTTCAACACTAAACTAAGAAATATATGGTACTGATAGGTACTTACATTCTGAAAGAGACTGAGTTGAATGTGTAGATCCGGTACTTCTTGGAGATATTTGTTCACAGAAATAATTAACAAATAAAACATAGAGTCTACTGCAGCAAACAGAAGCCAGATGCAAAGATGAATAATTACAGGGAGAAAACAACACACCATTTTTTTCCTGTCCTTTCTTGTGAAGAAGAAAGATGGGATTGTCACATAATCTTTTCTCTCTTTTCTGTTAAGTGGCAGAACACAGGGTCTTTGCTGTTGCTTTTGGTGCTCATCAAACGCAATGAACTGTTTTGTGATATAAGTATTCTTAAAACTGGTGCTATGAGAACCCACAAATCTTTTGATAAAGAGGCCGGTTCCAAAAGAAACTAGAAAAACCCCAACTATAGGCAATACTTTTTGACCTATACAGGGCAGTATAGTCAACATAAAAGATAACTGGTTAGCCATTTTCTGGATTTCTTGCTCTGTGTCATTTAGCTCTTGCTTCAATGCATCATCTGAAATTGAATAAGATGGTGTGAATTCATGCTTTAGGACCACTATATCTTTAGGTAGTTCAGCAGGAAGCTTGGCTGCCTCATAAATCCATTTTATTGCCTCAACATAATATTTTATCAAGGCAAATTGCTCATGTTTTAAATGACAGGTTATACTGTCTGCCAGAACCTTTAGATTGTGAAAAATATTTTGTATGTTGCTGGCCACCACAACACCAGTGCCAGCAGTAATAAGAGCATCCCTGCCATTTTTCAGTCCACAAGAAAGGAGAAACAGAACACTAAAACAGCGCAGGTGCTTGAAACAGAAAAGCGTGATAGAAAGTAAAATCCAGATGAATCCAGAAATCAGTAAGGGCCCCATTGAGTGGTGTGCCAAGGAGAAGTGCATGCTAAGGAAAAAAAGAAAGCTGGAGACAAAGCCAACTGCAGAGCAAACTGCAAAAAGCTGCATCTGATACTTCCAGCCGGGCTTCCTTTCAGATATAAAAATTTCCCATGCATTCCGAGCTATTGAGATGAAAGTTCGCATTTTCTTCTGATTGTTGCTGACACTGAAATGGCTCACACTAAAAGGAAAGGAAAAGAAAAACACCGTTATTTACAGGGTCACACTACTGACAATGATATGCTTTTAACTGGCTGTCCAATACTTCTTCACACTGCAAGATATGCAGGTCTGACTCATATGGGGCTGAACCGCCACACAGGAGACCAAAATATTTGTCCTCAATGTCACAGATATAAATATTGAAGAGGTGACTCTAAAAGGATTTCTATCTTTTGTCCTTTTATGTTTTGCACATTTTGATTTCCCATTAGCTGTGTAGAGATAATGGTTCACATGTACATGTGGGGGGCGGGGGGGTGTATGTGTAAGAGAGACACCAGCCTCCTGTAGCACCCACTGCTCCCTGCAGACACTGGCTTTGCCTTGTAGGCACCAAGAGGGGAAAGAGAGGAGCATGGTAAGTTCATATTGGTACCATGAAGGGGAGCATGGCTTGATCTACAGGGAGCAGCCAGAGCAGCTACCAGGGAGGAAGCAGCTGGTAAAGCAGCATGTGCACACTGCCCAGGGATGGGGAGTGAAGCACAGCTTCTTCAGCTGGAGGTAGGTTAGTACAGAGCAAAGAAAGGGTGCCTCAGAGGCACCATTCCTTCTTTGGGTCTCTCCTGGGACAGCACACTTACAAATTGGTCCATATACAACCAGCTGTCCATGGGCCAGCAGTGTGTCCTCGTGGCCAAGAAGGCCAGTGGTGTCCTGGGGTGCATTAAGAAGAGCACTGCCAGGAAGGTGGGGGAGGTGATCCTGCCCTTCTGCTCAGCCCTGGTGAGGCACATCTGGAGTGCTGCGTTCAGTTCTGGGCTCCTCAGTACAAGAGAGACATGGAGTTCCTGGAGCAGGCTCAGTGAAGGGCTATGAAGATGACGAAGGAACTGGAGCATCTCTCTTAGGAGGACAGGCTGAGGGGAGTTGAACCTGTCCAGCTTTGAGAAGAGATGACTGAGAGGGGAATCTCATCANGTGTCCTGGGGTGCATTAAGAAGAGCACTGCCAGGAAGGTGGGGGAGGTGATCCTGCCCTTCTGCTCAGCCCTGGTGAGGCACATCTGGAGTGCTGCGTTCAGTTCTGGGCTCCTCAGTACAAGAGAGACATGGAGTTCCTGGAGCAGGCTCAGTGAAGGGCTATGAAGATGACGAAGGAACTGGAGCATCTCTCTTAGGAGGACAGGCTGAGGGGAGTTGAACCTGTCCAGCTTTGAGAAGAGATGACTGAGAGGGGAATCTCATCAATGTATACAAATATCTGAAGGGAGGGTGTCAAGAGGATGGAGCCAGGCTCTTCTCAGTGGTGCCAAGCAACAGGACAAGAGCCATTGGGCAGAAACTGATGCACAGGAAGTTCCACCTGAACTTGAGGAAAAACTTCTTTACTGTTGTAAGGTCCCCAAAAATCTTGCTCGACATGGCTCTTAAAAGGGCTTACAGTTGTTCATGTGCTCTGAGTTAGACGCGTGGGAAAAATACGGACAAGATATTCTCAAGAGGTCAAAACAACCAATAAACTTTACTGGCAACTTTAGAAAATCAGGGAACTTTGGCAAAACATTTAGTGCAACATTCAATCAACATAAAACACTTCTCAAAGCATTAACTTAGCAAACTCAAAGCCTGTTCGATGTTAAGTTACTCAAAAATTCTGAGAAGAAAGGATTAGAAACAGAGAGAAAGACAGAAAATACATAGAAAAGGACACACATAACTACGACCCCTGGGCTCTAGTGGTGTTCAGCTGATAGAAATTCTGAGAGGAGGTAGAGTCAAGACGTGCTTGCCTCATATTCCGCTTTAAACACCCCTTAGCATTCCTGGGCCCTTTCCANCACTTCTCAAAGCATTAACTTAGCAAACTCAAAGCCTGTTCGATGTTAAGTTACTCAAAAATTCTGAGAAGAAAGGATTAGAAACAGAGAGAAAGACAGAAAATACATAGAAAAGGACACACATAACTACGACCCCTGGGCTCTAGTGGTGTTCAGCTGATAGAAATTCTGAGAGGAGGTAGAGTCAAGACGTGCTTGCCTCATATTCCGCTTTAAACACCCCTTAGCATTCCTGGGCCCTTTCCACAGGTGGGACTTCCAGTCATTTGGCCACTTAGGAGGTGGGTAAAGGGCTCCAGAGGTGGGTTGTGGATCATTGCCTCCAGTGTGCCAGTGATTGGCAGCCACTGCCAGGCTGGGACACAGGCTCTAGGGGTGGGGGATGTAGGGCAGGGCACTGCCTCACCAGAGCAAGGCTCGGCCTGCCCCTTCCCCCACAGATGTGCACCCCAAAATGTCTTGAGACATCAATCATTCTAGTCTCTCATAAGTGTGAGGGTGACTCGGCACTGGAACAGGCTGCCAGAGAAGTTGTGGAATCTCCCTCACTGGAGATACTCAAGATTCATCTGGATGCAATCCTGTGCAGTGTGCTCTGGGATGAGCGTACTTGAGCAGGGAGGTTGGACCAGATGACTCACTGTGGTCCCTTCCAACCTTACCATTCTGCAAGTTTGTGTTTAACCCTTTTAACCCTAATAGTTGGTGCTAATCACCATCTATCCTGCCTACCAACACGCCCTTTGTGTAAATTACAGAGTATTTATGTGATTCAATTCAATTTGATGGGATATAGTTCAGTCCTCATATCTTCCCCTCTTCTTTTACAGTATAATATTTACAGTGCAATTTGTCCAAAGATGCAAGGTCAATTTATATGTGTATTAGCCTTTTAACATACTAGAACAAATGGGATACTAATTAAATAAAATAAACAGTAGTAAGTTTACCTTAAATAGGGAATAGTTGTCTTTGTAAAATACATCCTGAAATATTACTTTGTCTTTTGCTTAGCTTGAGCACAGCAGGTAGCCAGGAACTAAACTATAATATTGTACACATACTGTGTTTTATTAGCGTTAGACTTTATGAATCCTGCTAGCATTCACTGAACCATTTACCCCTTCTTCTCATTGTAATTAGTTATTAGTTGTGTCATTATGTCCTTTGCGTGCAACAGGAGCTGAACATGATGGGAGAAAGCATCTATCCCCAGCTGGGACCTTCTTGGACTGACGTGCTGCTTTTCCTTGGCCTTATTTGGGCCTGATCCTTTACAGTGCTGCAGACCATCCTGAAAAATGCTGAGTGTTTTCTGTGTTTAACCACTTCAGCACAGGCAAACGATGGGCAGTAGGCTCTCAGGGTGAGCTTAATTCCTGGCGTTATCACAGGGCCTGGGAAGGCTGAGAAAATTGCTTCCCTCCAGGGCCTAAGCGAACTCAGCTGTAAATGGAGTATAAGAGCAATTAACAGCTCCTTCACAGGAGCAAAATTAGTGCCCCAGAAGTAAGTAGAAGTCGCTATGTTTGGGAAGGTGCTGCAAGTGAAATGGGGAGGAGAGTCAGCACACGAGCCACCTGGCTCCAGCTCTGCCATGAGCAGAGCTGCCCTTCTGCTTATGGGGACGGTCTGCTTTGTCCTCTTTCTACTAAAACACATTTTTAGGAAGTGCAATCAAAAAGGAGATGTTTATGATCCTGAAATCAAGCAGAGCCAGACCTAAAAGCGAACAAACCTTGTCATCGAATCCTGTACTTCTGTGATCAGATCGTTAAACAGTATGTGCCACCACAACTTCTTTGTAGATCTAGGAAAAATTGCCCTGCACAGAGAATACATCTGGCATTCTGTTCTTGATTTAAGAAGACTTAACAAAATAAAATGCAAAAAGGCTAGCATTTATCTAGCCTCACACTCACATCCATGTGAGAAAATAACATATTTTGAGTTTTCTTAAGCAGCACCAATTTCACAGCTGTTCTCAGGCACAGTTTTTGCATGGTTTTGAGCGTTTTCATGTATGGGTATGGTGAATTTGTGTTAATGCTTATAGGCATTCAGTAAATGGTTGCAATATGTGACTGGGATTTTGGTATGACTGCATCCTTAGATTTAACAAAAGTACTTCTGAACAGGGAGGCTGGAGACTTGCAAAATATGGACAGAACTTGAAAATAATCAAAAAGTCTCCTTTTCTGGGCAGATTCAATGCTGTTACATGAGATCCCTGCAGTACTCAGAACATACATGGTAGGTTTCTCCCTAACCTGCATGGATCCAGAGCTTGAAGGCAGGAAAGGCACTGTAGGGACACAGTGAATTTTGGAGCCTATGGCGTGGATGCTCAGGTGTCTCTCCATGGTCACTGAAGGTTGCGAAGAGAGCATTTCCACCCCCTCCAGAGCCCGTCTCTAAGCTCAGACTTTTCCAGGGTAAGAGTCAGGCTCACAGTGTGCATTTCTGTTGCTTGTCTGACACCCCAGTTTTCCCCTCATACGGCATCAGCAACAGACATAGATATTCAGCACTGAGTACAGGAGAATCACTCAAAGAAAAAAACCCTAAACCTAAAAAAATGTTTGGAGGCTGAACATTCTTATATCACCAGGCACTTAAACAGCTGTGAATGCTTGAGAAAGGAAAATAATACTCTGGCTTAGAGGTAGAAATAAATTTTTGACACCACTAAAGAGGCTAATTCAGAGCTTAAAGAAATAGTAAACTTTGCGAGCTTTCTGGAATGATTCTTCTTAAAAACATAAATCACAAAAGCTTTCCTGAAAGTGTTAGGTGCAGTTAGGAATTGTAACAGGAGGCTGACAAGAACAAAACCTTCATTTCAATTGCAGTCTGAAGCAAACTACTTTTTTGTCTGTCCTGTAACATGAACTAAGGTGGGGACTGCTACCATTATTTATGTAGCATAAGGAAAGAATTGTTCTTGGAAAGCAGTTTCTTGCTCTGAACTGCCAATTTCTTTCCACCATAGTTTCTAGTGATGAGAAACTCCCACTCCCACAGACAAGAGCTCGTGGGAGCTGGAAACACTTGTGTTCCAGTTCTGCTTCTGTAACTGACTTTTTAGTTGGGTCCAAGGGGAACTTCTCTATGCTTTAGTTTTCCTCTCTAGGAAATATTTACTCAGGTCTGGAAGCATGATATTCTTCTACCATATGGTGTGCTGGCAGGAGTACTTATAAAAACAAATTCTCCAAAGGAGCTTCTCTGGCAAGGAGGTTGGGCCACAGTTCTTAAGGCTTGTGATGTACTGAATTTAATGCAACATACTTAAAAGGTATTTTTCTATTTTCATTTTAAAATAAATAAGAAAAGTTTAAAAGCATTTTTAAGATCCTGCTTGTGATATTTCAGATATGGCTACAGATTTGAGTGAGCAGAAAATAAGTACATAGCATCAAGAGTCCCTAGAAAATCCAGCTCAGCCATAAGCCCTGTGCTAGAGCTGCGTAATTTTTTATAGTATATGTTCACTCTATGTATAATTTCTTCTCTGCCTTCTATGGAGGCTCCTCGGTATTCATTGTCCAGGTAGTTGTGGCTACATCAAACTACCAGTTTGGTCCTGTCCTAGTCCCTTGCTCACCCTGTAGCTGATGATGGCTTACTATAGAGAGATGGAATAGAATAGGATAATTGAGTTGGAAGGGGCCAATAACAACCATCTAGTCCAACCGCAATGAATTGAGAGTAAATATTTGCAGAGAGTGTTTGTGAAACCTTCTCTACCCAGGCTATGGCTTGCTTAGAGGTGAACAGCAGGTCTACCTTTCTAGTATATGGATTAGTCACCCATGCAAACACCTTGCCAGTTTTTAATATAATGGAAGAAGCAGGTATCTCCTAAAAATATGTGGTGAGCAGAAGAATGGGATTTACCAAATAATTAGGAGTTTTTTAACAGGGACACAGCTGACTTTGCAAAGCATGACAACAGGAGTCAGATCTCTAAGTTTACTTTCTATTTTGATGCAGACCTAAGTCAGATGAAGCCTGGGGACTGCGAGACTACAGCTTAACGACTGCCGCTGAGCTAGGACTGAATATTACCTCCCAGTTTTTGAACCTTCACACCAAGTCTGATATAACATTTTCTGCACAGCACTGTTGTTTGGGCTCATCTCAGGAGGAGCATGGAAGTTTGGCAGGCCCTTTGCCCAGAATAGTGTGCAGGATCCTTATACATAAAAACAAAATCTTATTAAGAGAACCATTATGTTAAATGGGAAACTTATATCCCATTGATGCCCAGCTTCACATCGATATTCACCTTGCTTCAGCTACATAGTAATCTTTGGCTCATAAATCCTGTCAGGATTTTATACAAGAATTAAAGAAGAGAAAGCACACCATAAGAATATAAAAACGTTTTCTTTTTTTGGCAGTTTCAGGAGCCTTCTTTTCTAGCCTGAATCAGTTATGTTGAAATGTAAGAAAATTACTTCCCTTTTTCAGATACCGTCAAAAAATCCAGTGCTGAACTATGGCACAGTAAAAGCAAAAATGCAGGAGGGAGTCCCACTTTATTTCCTTTGGTCAATGCAGAGAATTCAACAGAGAAATAAAAGCCTAACAGAAAATCCAGCAACCTTACTGCAGCTATCCCCAGGGCTTCATTGACACTCTCATCATTTCTCATGTTCACATTATTTGCTTATAACTGCATGAGGAAGGAAAGCAAATAGTACTAAACACATTAAACAGAAGGGATGACTAAAATACCTAATCATATATGTGCACATAGGAACTTGAAACACCAAACAGCACAGCAATGCAAATATAAGAATTTTTACACAACCGAAAACAAACAAACAAGCAAAACCAGCAACTGATTGAGATCTCTTTTTCTCCATGTATTGAAAATAGATAGCTTGGGACAATTCTGAACACTGCAAGATATTACAAGATTTTGGGATGCCACAAATGGATTAAATGTCATCTGAGATGTCTACAGCACTGGAAGCTGGACTAGATGATCTTTATAAAGGGTTCTTCCAACCCAAGTCTTCTGTGATTCTGTGATGTCCACACCTGAGCTGTCTATATGTCAATGAAGAGAAAAGGGCCAGAAAAAGTTATCCAGAACCATTACTTCAGGCCTGTTTTGGAATTCCACCCTCACAGAAGATGGATTGCATTCCGTGAGAACTTTAGTCCAACTGTGAAAAGTGGCTGGGTTACTCAGACAGAGCTATCCAAAGCCAGGGGAGATGAGCCTCTCCCTGTGTTTCCTAATTGCCAGCACAGGTTGTATTTGACTAAGCTGAGCACTCTGAGAAGGACACAGAAAATGTGTTGTGGGCAGCCATAGAATATGGACAGCTGTGGAAGGGACATAGAACAAGAAATCAAATTTTCTCATAACTCTGTGGGCTGCGTTAGGAAGCTGTGGTGCAACAAACCTACAGACATATTCTTCCCTTAAAGCATGGGAAGGAATGGAGGCACAGTTTGGGAAACCCAAATGGTAGTTTGCCTATTGCCAATAACAACCCCACAAAAGAGAAAATTCCAGTGTGAGGGATGGAAGGGAGCATATGAGATTACATAGTCCCTTCTACACAGAATAAATCTATACATACTTTTGGGAGAGTTTAGGAGTAAATTGTTTCACAAACTTTAGGGATAGACTCTCCAATCAGTAAGATGACAACAGTTAACTTAAAGCAAGTCCTTTTACCTTAGAACAGCTAGCTCAGTTCATGATTACATAAAAAAATTCCTTGATATTAACCTTAAAATGTTACTTACAGACACCCCTGTAAAGCGCTTGAAGGTTCTTCACAGTGCTGTGTGCCTCTTGACTTTGGTGGGGAACCAAGACAGACAGTAGTACAAAATCTCACATGAGTAATTATTTTCCTATACCCTCCCTCAATGAGTCAGACACACTACAATTTTGAAATTGTTCTGGTTTTGACAAAGATTCATGAGGAAGTAACTTATGCACAAGACCAAAATAGTATATAATTTGCAAGTGCCACTTTCCACGTTTTATCTGGCAGAGTAATAGATATCAGCAAATGAGTTCAGGGCCCAAATTTCAAAGATTTAATATTATGTTGAGTAATGCCTTAGGTCTAGAACATTTTAGCTATTTTGGTACTTCCTTTGAAACTAGCAGCAATTCAGTACCCAAATAAATTTAAAGCTCTAATAATTTTCACCCCATAAATGTTCCTACTGAGATCTGTGAAAATACTTTTGCAGACAGTCTGTCAGAACACAGCCGTTAGAATAAGGCACACCTTAAATATACAATAAAGACACAAATTATATACAATAAAGATAATTGATATACAGGAGGGTAGAACTCCTATGCAGAGGAACTTTTGCTTTAACTTTGGCACTTAAACTTTCATTTTATATCTGCTGTTGGTTTCTGCAGACACAGTTTGCATGTGCATTTGTGTGTACAGAGGAGAAAGATAACTCTGGACACCCACACTCCCCACTTGAAATGGGTCACACACATCCTACCAGTTATTGGATTGATCTATTGAACCAGTCAGTCCTTTTATTCAGTTGTAAATGGGACCATGTGATAAAGACGACAATAGACTCAAAGGAAATCAAAGGCTGATACACAGCTTCACAAGGACAACAGCAACAAAAAAGTAAGAGGATTGTTACACGCCTGTGATACCTTTTCAATAACATCCTTCATACACTGCCTTTTTCAGCCATTTTCAGAACTAACTTGCAATAATGGTTTTACTGTTTATGTTTAACCTTTCAGATTCATTTTTCTCAGAAATGTCATAGGTGGTTTTGTCCATTGCAGAGATGTTAACTGCTACACATAAGGAATTCTAAATTGGAGACTGACTCTCATTTAGGCTGATTTCAAAGATCCAGAGCTGTATACCAGTCTTGGCTCTGTCCTTTGGACTCCTTGCAGAATCCAGTCAGCAACTACTGTAGTGCTGGCATGTACATTATCTATTTGCCCTTCGCTGAAATGTCCCTGCATGTAATTTTCCAGACAGCTGGTTTTCCAGCAGGTACTGATAGCACTGAGGTGGCAGGTAGAGTCCAGGTTTCCCTTCCACAGAGCAGCCATAGCCCTGCTCTTCCAAAAGCAGCTACTGAACAAGATCAGAAAGCTGGCAGACAGCAAGATGAACATAGCACAGTGTTCATAGCATCTAAATTATGCATAATGTAGGGGTATAATTAGATACAGTGGACCATCTATAACTGGAGGAAGTCTCTGATCATTATAGGATGAATGGATGAAATGATCTTTTAGCAGAACATATTGTTCATATTCTGAAATAAGGGAAAATTCTGTCAAGGGATGCAGGTAAGTGCATATGAAGTCAGACCAGGTCTCCACTGAACCCAGCATCTCAGCCTTGATAGCAGTATATAGCAGATGTTTACAGAATCACACAATGGGGATCATGGACCATTTAGACATGGTCTAGGTGACTCTGCGTGAGTGGGGGGGGTTGGACCAGATGACCTCCAGAGGTCCCTTCCAACCACAACCATTCTTTGATTCCATGACAGTTGAAGTTCCTCTTTTCATTTTTCCAGCCTCTGAGGCCAATCCAAATGGCAGCCAGGCACACCTCTTAGGTTATTATCATCTGCAAAGCTTCTGAAGGTGCACCCTTTCCAGGTCAGTAATGAAGATTTTACACAGATTTGGCCCCAGTGTCAACCCGTGGGACACACTACAAGTGAACTTCGTGTAACTGAACTTTGTGTTGCTGATCCATGGGCCCAGTAGTTCATCCAGTTTCCAATCCAGCTCATTGTCCATTTATCTACCCAATACTTTGTCAGCTTGTCTATGAGAATATTATGGGAGACAAGTGTCAAAAGCCTTTCCGAAGACGAGGTAAACGGCATCCACTGCTCTCCCCTCCCCCACTTAGTTAGTCACCTCACTGCAGTCTGTCACATTGGGTAACCATGAATTCCCCTTTGTAAATACATGCTGAATACTCACTGCAAATGGTTTACAGGATTAGTTGCTTTGTAACCTTCCCAGGGATCAAAATGAGGCTGACCAGTTCCCTGATCAACCTCCTTCCCTTCTTGAAGATGGGAGTAACATCTGCTTTCTTCCACTCTTCAGGAACATTTCCCAGGCTTCATGACATTTCAAAGACAATCAAAAGTGGCCTCACAGTGACATCAGCCAGCACCCTCAGCACCCATGCATGCCTTCCATCAGGTCCCATTCGCTTAAATGTGCCCTAACTCGATTCTGCTCCACCAAGGGTAAGTCTTCCTTGCTCCACACTTGCCCTTGTCGCAGACGCCTGAGGTTCCTAAAGCCTGGCCTTCCAGTAGTAAAGGCGCAACTGAAGAAAAGCATTTTTGCATTCCCTTGGGCTATAAATGAGGAATAAAGTAGTTTATGGTCATCTAGATGGACTATTTCCACCCCTTATGTTTTCAAGAACAAGGAGTTGTGTGGCAGGCTTTACCCATACCCACCAATTTGGATGAAATAGTGGCAGTGACTGGAAGCATTTCTAGTCTCTCCTAGAGAATCAGATATTCTGTAAAGTACATAGAGACAATGTAGAAATCAACTCCACAGTCTGAAAGCTACCAAAGGCCATAGCTCCCTTCAGAGACACAGCATTTTGATAAAGAGCCTCAGCTGGTCTTTCTCAACCTGTATGCTGCAACCAGATGTGCTGGTGTCACTGCATTTTTTGGCAGGTTTTTTAATGCAGAATGTTTTAGTGACCCACTCACAGCACACCCTCACAAACTCTTGTCAGTATCACATTTTCCGGGATCAAGGTGGATGCCTGCTGATTGATGGTGGCTGAGGCCACAGGATCACAAACACAGCACAAGTCTCTATTGGGGGAATATTATGTCTAGCAAATATCAGCTGCTGGGGCTGTCTGGTTCCTGGACTTCCCTGCTGACATTGTCGACCACTGGCCACTGTAAAATGGGAGGAACAAATTTGAACAACAGTACGATTATGGGTGCTTCTATTTCTGCTCTGTCTGCCCGGGCAGTATAGATGCTTCTGCACTCAAGAAGTGAGGATCGTTTCAAAATTAGTGCATTTCTGACTTTTTTCCAAATTTTCTTCTTAATCCCTGCAGAATGACTAGCAAAATTTGCTTGCACATAGAAAGTATGAAAAATGTCACTGCTCAAGATCCTACTGTTCTGGCAGTTCCTCAATGCATTTCAACAGATGTGATTAACACAGTTTGCATGTTAATTTCAGCCATAATTAGCACAGTTTGGATAACACTGTGCTTCAACCATTGTAACATGCTAGCTGGATGAGTGTTTCTTTGGGTTTTTCTTTAGGATGCTGAAGATGGCTTCCTTTTGTGGCAGCTGTGTGGGGTAAAAACAAAGCAAGTTCAGAGCTCTGAACACCACGTCTCATTGACAGCACTCCCTATTCTGCTTCCTCCTACCTAAAGAAGACAAGCCAGCACCTTACAGTCCTTCCTTGTGGCTGGCTTCCAGAGAGCAAGGAAAGAAACAAACATAAGCATTTGTAAATATTTGCACCCTTGTTTCTGAGTCATGGCTTTAATTATTGTTTCTGTTTTACTGCTACAGCAAAAATTTAGATTAAAATAAGACAATTGCATTTTATTTTCTAAATATCCAAGGAAATGAAATAATGACAGTGGATTGTTACTCCCAATGAGCAGAGCTCCACCGGATGAGCAGTATGTCTGGAGCCAGCAACAAAACAGCTATGAATAAATGGTTCTTGGATTGAATCAGGATTGTAGAAATTCAGTTCTGAGGGGCCCCAGTGAAAAACCCAATCCAAATACTGCTGAGATTGAGTAAAGCTTGTATTTAATGCTGGTAGCTGAAACTAATCCTTATATGATATAGAGGTATTGTTTGAGTCTTTGAAAACCCTGACTGCATGTTTGGCTACAAAGAGTTATTCCAGTAGACAGAGTTGGGGAAGATTCCTGAAAGTCTCCAGGAAAGTAGTTAAGCAGGGAGTTTTCAGCTGACTAATTGTCATTGATGGCCACATAAATGCTTCTGACTTGGCCCCAGGAAAATGAGATCATGATATCTCTCTATGGAGTCCTGATTGAGTGTCCAACAGATAACATGAAGTAGCTGCCCGAGGCAGATTTATCACATCCTTCTCTTTATGAAAGCTGGAAGTGCCTCTCTTTGCTGCTATAAGTTACTTTATTTTGTTTGTGTTTCATAAGCTCTTCTACATAGGAGATGCCACATCCAGCAAACTATAGAGCCAGCCAGAGCTGCTACCTCCAAATGCAGAGAGAACAGGCATTTCAAATGGAACATAAAATCAAAGTTTAAAAAAGCACTTTTAGCAGTTTCACAGTTATAATGAGCAGCTGCACCTGCCAAACTAGCTCTTCCAAAAAAGAGGATACAGCATCTGTGAGATCCTGGATTAAGGAGTCTGTAACAACAACCTTATTTGGAAATAAATTCTGGTTGGTTCATGGCTGCCTGTGGGATTCCTGCCCTTTGCTCCACAGACTGAACTGTTGAGCAGATTCATGGGCACATACTTTTGGGTTGGTGTTTGGCCTGGTGCAGTCATGTACCTTGTTTTGGACTCATGTGAGTCCCTGGCCTGAGCATTCCCACCCGCCTTAACATTATGTACCCAGATCCTCCTCTATTCTTGCTTTAACTCGTTTCAAAGTCCCACTGCTTGGAAAAAGTATATTATTAAAAACCCTTAAAATAAGTGGCATCACTTTGACACTGCTAGACTGGCTAGAGATTGAACAAGAGGTTATTCCAGAAAACTTGAGATGGGAAGTATTCTCTGCAGAGCCACAGTTATGGGAATGGACTGGGAAGAACACAGAAAGTTCTCAGGCTGAAGATGCTGTGTACACTCCTGCTTGGTGGGGGTACACCTGGAGATACTCACAAGGCACATTTCCCAGAAGTGGCTTCCAGATTATTTTCAGCTTAAAGTGACCCTCAGACTATTCATACATTGATAACTGATTTTTCATTGCTTTTCTTCTCCTTTGTGTTTTCATCCAAACCTTTACTCAATATCCTATTAACTTTTACACCAAAGCAAAAATACACCAGACATAAGAATTGAATCCTTTAAAAGACTCAGAGGAAATGAAAAACAAATGGGATGTGCCACAAAAAGGTTTTGCCCCAGACAGTTACACTGTAACGAAATACCAAATAATTCCAATCTCATTTTTCTATAATATATGCTATTGCAGATAACAAGCCAGCATTGCTCCAGTGAAGATGCCCAAACAGCAAAGACTGACAAAATTATAAAGGAAAAAGGTTATATGGAAAAAGAAAAAAATGTAATAACAGCATTTGTTGGACCATATCTTACCAGGAAATCTGATACATTACTAATAAATTTCTTACTGTATGCTATGAAAAGAATCAGTGAGATAAGAAAAGAAATAATGTATCCAAGGAACAGCAACTAGATATCAATCTTAGCTTAGAATAGTGTAAATTGAATTTATAATGGATCTATCAAAGCATCTGGCAATGTTGCTGTAAAATAGGTCTGGCATTTCAATCTTTACCCCTCAGTTACTTTGAAGGCATTTATGACTTTGCTAACCTGATTGAAACTTGCAGTAAAGTATTATTTTCCACTCTTGCTTGGATGTTTGGGTATTGTTAGTGACTAATAAGAAAGTGCCTTCTAACAAAAAAAAAAAAAAAAAGAAGAAGAAGAAGAAGAAGAAGAAATAAGGCACCCTGGCACCCTGGCACCCTGAGGCTTACAAGACAATACTTGTACAGTTCTTTCCAAAGCCTTTCCTTCTGCTGCCTGCTTCTGACCAAAGACTGAAATTTCTGTCTTCTGATTTCTGCCTTTCACATGGTTTTCCAAAGAACGGCTTCTCTATATTCAAAGAAATGACCGGGGAGGAAGTGGTTGACGCGATGAAGTTAGTTCTTGTGCACAATGAATACATGATACTAAAACCAGTATAGAAGTAGAGTGTTTTGAGAAAGAAGAAGTGGTAAAACAAAGGGGAAGGCACAGAATGAAAACCACAGAGCATCGTAAAACAAACCTCAACACATATGAGTTTGCAAAGTTATGGAAATATTTAGACTTTCATGAGACTTTAATTTACAGGTTCCCATCTGCCCTATAACTTTACAGGACATGCTGTCTCCCAGGCTAATTACTGGTTTGGGTTGGAAGGGATGTTAAAGACCATTTAGTTCCACCTCCCCTGCCTGGGGGATCTCCCACTGGACCAGGGTGCTCAAAGCCCCATCCAGCCTGGCCTTGAACACTTCCAAGGAGGAAGCATCCACAACTTCTCTGGGCAGCCTATTCCAGTGCCTCACCACACTCATAGTGAAGATTTTTTTCTTAATATATAATCTAAATCTACTCCCTGTCAATTTAAAACATATTATTCCTTATGGAAGCAAGCAAAGAGAGATGACACACAGCCTGCCAACTGGAAGTTGCAGCTCATGACAGTTCTGGTCAGGAGGAAGATAACTCAAATATGGAGAAGTTAAATGTTTATTTATAAATAAATAGTAAAAAGTGAGCTCCCAGTGCGAAAAACTGAAAGGTGGGATCCTGCTTTTCTTCTGACCTATACAGAAATCTTTTGACCCTGATATTTACTAATAAAATCAGAGCATTAGCTGTATGACACCTTAAAAGAAATTTGATATAGCGCAAAAGTAAAATAACAGCATTTTCTTATTGGTGATATAGATACTGCTAGTTGTCTGCAAGGAGTGGAAAATGGAAGAAATTTTCTGTGGTAATACACTTTTTTTTTTTATATTAAACTGATTCATTATAAGTTTTGAAGTAAGTCTGGTACAGTGATTACAGCAATTAATTATTTAAGTTGTTACAGGTAAGCACTCAGCATACATCAAATGAAGAAAAATACAAAACCCAACATTAAATGATAAAGTATATGATTTAGAAGAAAAGGAATTTCTATTCTTGCAGATGTACTTCCTTCTGCATTTTTATGAAAAGCAACATTCAGGCTTCCTATATATTATCCTTTCTTCAGTAATCACAGCTTCAATTAGCATTTGTCAACATTTGTACTTTGTTAGGAAGAAAACAGCTTATGAGCCATTTCCTTTCCTGCAATCAGGCAAAGATTGTGTTCAGGATGAGACAAGCCAATTTGGAACTACAAAACTTTCTGTAAATATAGGAAAGATGGGGGGAAACAGGTTGCAGCATTGAAGATTTTTCAGGTAATAGGGCATTTGACAGAAAACGGGGGTAAGGAGGCTTTGAGGAAGACAACTTTCCAGCTGGAGTTAGCCAGTCAGAGCCTGAGTTTTCCACAAGTACTCAAACAGCACAGATCATGTGCCAACACCAGGGAAACATGATTAAAAACTGATTTTAATGAAAAGATTTATAGGAAATGTAGCTGTCTAGAGGACACTTCTGTGTTGAACTGTTATTGCTAATGGGATGAATTACACTGTGCTGAAAGAGCCCAATAACAGCCATGACACAATTAAGGATTGTTTAGAGACACCAGACAAACCTCCTGGAAGCTGGACTGGGAGGGAGCCTGAGGCTGGTTCCTCCCTGCCCTGTGAGAACCTGCAGCAGTACAGCAGAGGGTTTGCAAAGAGAGTTAGCCTGGGATGTGCTCAAAATCTGAAATGTAGACTATACTGTATTTTAAAAGCTCTACCATAGGATAATTAAACTCAATAATTCTTGCTGAAAAACTTGCTCCTAGCTGGCAAATGCCCCATTTTGTATTTTTCAGTGCTCCCAAAGAAAATATCAGTGCTAAGATATAATTATTGCATTTTCTTTGCTTTTGGCATGCTGTAAATGTTTTACTCAATTGGATGAGAATGAAGATGCTCAATACACTGTAATTAACGTTTCCTATTTCTTGATTCACCAGTTCTCAATGGATCTTCCCTTTTCATCACAATTATACTGAAAGCTCTTTATTTCTACATCTTTTCCATAGAGATTGTTTCAATATGAATGAAATTAAATGACTATAAAAGGAAGTGCAACCAAGTCTTTTCAGTAGCAGTCAGTGAATTTCCTCCTTGTTTCACTTAAGTTTTATAACAAGATTTAAATCTTGGTTACTGGAAAGAAAAAATCCTTGTCATATCTTTAGTCAAATTGATTTGCTACCATTTATTCAGAACACCAATCCCACAGAGAGTTTAATCTCGCTCTAGTATAATGAGTAACTATGGAAGTCTGTTATGTATTAACCCTGTATTTCCTGTAGTTTGCTAAATGTTCCTTAAAATACAATTAGCTTGTTTCATGTTTTTTGTGGAAAAACTTTTTTTTCTAAGTACCACAGCTCCAGTGTCCCTAGAAGGGAAAGACCTAGTCCACATCAGCGGAATTTATGTGGATGGTAGTCAATTTGATTCAATTGGTATGCCCTCTTTTTGGCAAAAAAACCCCACCTTGGACCTTGTCCTACATAGATACATAGAGAATAGAGAGCTCTACTCCTCTATTCAAGCAGAAAATCCGGTTTTTGATTACGACACATGATGGCTCATAGCCACACAAGCTACGTTAACATTTCTAATACACTAATGATTCCTTTCTTTATGCAACCCAAACAAACCATGATGCAGACAGATGGATTTCCATTTGTCATTTCTGTAATTTCATACTACATATTTTTCTGTATTATTATTATTATTAATATATATTTATCATACATCACTATTATATTGTTTTATAATATATTATTAATATAATATATTGCATATGAAATATATTAAACAATTATTTAATTATATTAATTCTATATATTATATATTTTTCATATATTGTTTTCTATATTTCTATGTCCTTACATGAAATTCATTGATTATAACAGGATCAAGTGCTATGAAAGTGAAATCCACACAGAATTTAGAAAACCATGGACATGATCCACTAATTTTGGTGATATTTGCTCTGATTGACTTTAGTGTTTTCTCTGCTTGTAGTTGAAGAGAGGAAAAAACTGCCTTTGCATGCTCAGGCAACATGTCAAGAGCACACCAGGAATTTCACTCACTCTCAGAGAAGACCTGAAACAGAAACAAGCCACATCATCTCTGGCTTTGTCATGGTATCACAGAGAATGCAGTTTGGGACCCTTCAGTGATTCAGAAGATATTTTTGGATCACTCCTAACCAGCTGCTCCCAAAACCTGCAGTCACTCTGCACCCTGCTGCTGAGTCATTGCAGCTTCTTCTGTGTGCAGGAAACTTCTACTTTCTGAGGGGGTACAACACTGTTGTAGCCTTACCCTGACCCTTGGGTTTTGCAACGCTCAGTGGCTCATACATATTCCAGCCCAAAAAAGCCTCCAGCCTTTTGTCCTTGTTTCGGTAAGTTTAGACATTCCTGGATATATAGTTTCAATAACACAAATACTTTATGACAAGAATAGTCAGAATCTGGGGAGCTTTCTTAGCAGTAGTACAGAACATGTATCTATAGAAGAACTTGTAGAGTGAGATGCAAAACAACAGAAAAACTGGAATTAGTTTTCTTGTTGATGTTCCTAGATATGTTAAGATGGCATTGAAGGAAAAGGAAAGCAAAGGAAGCACAGAGCATCAGAAAGTTATAACTTCATTAAAACTGTTCATTACAAACATGGAAAATGGTATTTGGATTGTAAGTCGAAATGAACTTGTAATATCCTTAAAACATCCAAACATCTTTGCTTCTGCCCTGCAAGGACGAAATCCCGTAGCCATCCCATTTGTCTTGAGAGGGAGATGACAACAGTATACCAAGCACGGGGAGGGAGGAAAAAGAAATTATGATTCTGAAGAGGCAACTGACTTTTTCCTCTTTCTATCTTTCTTTCCTGGGCAGAAGGGCCTACCTGCAGCCTTGAGGTGCTTTTGTCTTGACTGCATTTTGCACAGTCACATTCTTTGGATGGGAATGACTGGCTTTCATTTCTTTCCCTAAAAAGTGAACTAGAAAGAAGTCATTGTGTGTATTTTTCTCCAGTGTCTCAGTGGAAGGAGGCTTTGTGTCAGTTCCTTGCACTATCTAAGGTGATTAAAAGTAATTTTTCTTTTTCTTCCCCATAACATCAGCACAGGGCAACTTGGGCAAGGACTGAAGAGTGAAGGAAAAGTTCATTCACATTCTGGTGTCCTGACCATTACAGCCACAGCAGTAAGAGGCAGCATCACACCCGCAGGTTTTGTACAATGTGCTGTCAGCATGTGTGAGACAGCACACCACTAAAAGGAGGCCTCCAAGATGACTTTGGTCATTTGGTGAATGTTACCTTTATTTTTTTCTTGACAGACTGAAAGAATTTTCATGCACCATCATAGGCTGGGGGCCTGCTGGCTGGGAAGAAGTTTTGCAGAGAAAACCCTGTGAGTGTGGACAAAAGGTTGATCATGAACCAGCACTGTGGCAAGGAAGCCAATGTATCCCAGGCTGTATTAGGTCAAGTATTGCCAGCAGGTAGAGGCAGGGGATCCTTCCCCTCTGCTCAGCACTGGTGAGGCCCATCTGGAAAGCTGTGCCCATGCTAAGCTTCCCAGCACAAGAGAGGCAAGGACATACTGGAACAAGCCCAGTAAAGGGTCACAAAGTTGATGAAAGAACAGGAGCATCTGTGATATGAGGAGGGGCTGAAGAGAAATGGCTCAGGAAGACCTCATCAGTGTATGTAAACATCTGATAGGGAGTGGGTGTAAAGAAGAGGACTCAGACTTAGAATCACAGGATCAAAGAATCACTTAGATCGGAAAAGAGCTCTGAGATCATCGAGTCCAATCTACTTCTCAGTCCAGCCTCTTCTCAAAGCTCAGCCCTTCTCAGTGGTGCCCAGTGTGGGGACAAGAGGCAGTGGGGGTACATTGAAATGGGAAATTGCACTCCCACATAAGGAAAATAATATGTTTACTGTTCAATTGGTCAAACAGTGGAGCAGATTACCCAGAGAGGTGATGGACTGACAATCCTTGGAGACACTCAAATCCTAACAGGACATGGTCCCAACCAAACCTGTTCTGAATAGGAGACTGGACTAGATAGCTTCCAGAGATGTCTGTCAGTCTCAAGTACTCTTTGATTTTGTGATTTTTTTAAAGACCTGCTTCTGAAAAATCTTTCTTTTATGTTATCACTGCTGGGAAGCATTAAGCTTTTGTGGATGTCTCAGTGATACATCACTAGTAGTCAGCATAGTTCTGTTAGCTTGACTTTGAATTATCTGGGTTCAGAGTAGGTGATTGGAGTATGTGTTTCTTACCCTATCTTGCTGATGAGCAGCTTTATCTCCATTTTTGTCTAGAAATGTCTTTGGGCTTTAACAGTTAGCAATGAGTCTATAAATAAACACTGAACAACATCCCTTGCTATTTTTAATGTTTTCTGTTACGGAGTCTGGTGGCAAAATCATTCAGATTTTTTCAACTTTTAAGGAAAGATTCAGAACAGTCCATAGCAGGCAGAGTGTACTGGCCAGCAAAACCATGCTTGCATTGTCAGAGCTGCAGAAATTCAGCCAAGCATTACTTGTGTCTAGTTTCCTAATGTCTAATTTGCTTAGCACACTGTTATAAAACACCAGTATTTTGTGAGGGACAGAACAGCCTCTTGTTCACCTGTCCATGGGTCATTACAGAAAATACAAGCAGTGCAGGTCAGTGGTAACAGTCAGACGGGAGGAAGCTCTCAGCTGTCAACTACAACATCACATAAAATAATCATTGAAACAGCTATTGCCTAGAGTGTTTACAATGTAATGGTTTTCTAAACCTAGTTGACACATAAGATTACTCTGACTTTAAACTCCAGTTAAAGTTTGGATAATCAGTGATTCAGACTCATTTGAGACAGATCCGAGACAAGGAAAGGACATACAATGAAGCTCTTAAAGACTGTAGAGCTGACGTGAAAAATGGATCAATAGACCCTCATGGTAGTTCTTAGAAAGCTCAAGAAGTAAGAGCTGACAGAGCGTGTGCTCTGTTTCACAAACATAAGTCCATCAAGTATCAGAGTTAGAATGTGACAATCTATATGGGTAGACAGCTAGATGGGTAAAAAACTGATTGTGTGGTCAGGATCAAAGGCCACTGGTTAATGGGATATAATCCATGGAATTCTGGATGCTGCTGGAGTAGAGTTCAGGGGTCTGTCCTGGGATCTGTCAACTTCAACATCTTTACTGATGGCCTGGTGGAGTTTGCTCTCAGCAAGTTTGCATTCAACACCAAACACAAATTCAACAAGGGCAAATGCAAAGTCCTGTACCTAGGAAGAAATAATAGAATCATAATAGGATAATTCAGGCTGGATGGGACTTCTGTAGGACTTTAGTCCAGCCTCCTGCTGGAGAGGAGACTTGAGGGCATATGGACATCACTGTACAGGTGATGTGACCTGGTGGAGCTGGCTGGAATGGGAGTATCCTCAGTTTGACATGGCACATGTTTGAGAAAAGACGCACCTTTTATGAGATCCGAATTCTGAAGTGAAAACCGTAGTGAAATTTAAACTTACAGGATTACTGCAAAAGTCTGTTTGTCAGGATTTATTACATTTCACAGTTTGCTACAGGAATACTTCCTAGTTTTAGTATAAAACAGGAGTATTTGAAACACAGAAGGGGTTTAGTGGTGGTGTTTTTAAGAGCGAGTGCATACCAGACACTCTGAATAATCTGCCGGCACTATTCCACTCCGACTCTTGATATTAAGTTGAGAAGCTCTTTGGAAAGGTATTTCCAGGGCAGTTTTGCAGAAGCAGGCAGCTACCTGGCATAAGGCACAGACTGTGCCAGGTGCGGGTTGGAACAGCATGGGGCTGGGAGCTCAGGGAGCTCAGGGTGGTGGCAGGCTGTCCGCAGGAATGAGGGTGCTGCCAGCCCAAACTTAGGCTGGCTTTCCAGCAGGATCAGCCAAGACTGAAGGCTGGCAGTGGACCTGGCAGAAGTGGCAGCCCTGGGATCCCCAAAGGAGAAATGGGGAGATGGAAAGGACCTGGGGAGGGAGCAGGGACTTTCAGGGTGTGGAGCTAGAGGATGGCCAGGAGGAGAGCTTGGCAGGTGTCTGCAATTCCAGAGCCCTATGGGAGTTTGTAAAGACAGTGGGAGGGCCATGTCCCTCTCTGGGTCCCAGTGAGCTTGTGGGGATCCAGGAGCACCGTGGGGCACTCCAGCAACCATGCGCAGCTGTGGAGGTGGCTCAGCACCACTGGGCAGGTATCACTGTCCTGAATCCCATTGTTCCACTGGAATCCAGATCTGTCCTCTATTCTCCATGGACCCTAAGAGTGCAAACTGTACTGTAACATAAACGTCCATGGGAACTTGCTGTAAGTTGATGGACTTGCACTGACTTTAAAGCTTTTGTCTCAGAATCCATACCCCTTTTCCTCCAAAATCTTTGGTTTGGCAGCTCGTAGATGCCCATGCCATGCCCATGCCCATTGTATTTGTGCTGGTGAAGGATCACTCAGCCATTTCCCCTCTGACAGCTAGTAAGTGGCCCTCAGCACCACTGCTTGTGTGCTGCAGCATTGCTGGCTCAGGGCCCCATCCGCAGTGGATCCTTCAAATCCAAAGCAGACGGTATCATGTATTGTTGATAAAGCCTAAAGTCCCTGTTATACTGTAAGTTGAGAGTAGTATCCACGCTGGGTTTAAGGACAGCAGGACAGCTTGAAAATTTCTCAAAATATAAACATTTCCAGTGACAGCTGTCAATGATTTATAATCCATTCTCTATCCACACTGACAACTAGTATATGAAAAAAATAAAGAATAAACTTAAGACAAATCATTCTGTACAATTACTGCTTCCTCAGATGGTCATATTATGTTACTCAGAAATGTAGTCTATTTTGTTGTTTAACTCTCTTCCGCTCGTGTTACCACCAATGACTACTTTTGTCACCAGCTGGCTAAACTAATGCAGAGTTTGGAAAATACATTTCCTGAGCTAATGGCACAAACAAATAGCCACAAAAGAGCGAACCATTTACACGTTTCTCCTTTGGGATACAAAGTTCAGCATAATTACCACAAACACAAAAGATGCTGTACTAAAATTTTAATTAAAAACAAAACCAAAATAGAATATACACAATCATTCTGAGTTTGGGAAACAGAAACAAGTCCCATTCTTCTTTGCCACATGGGCTAGTAACCGGTTTTAATATGCTGCATTTGTGTCACCAAAGCCATTTATCTCAACCTGCTTTAAGTAAAGAACTTTAACTTTGAGAGAAAAACATCCACAGGCCATTTTCCATGGTCTTTCAAGTACTGCTTTGCAGTTAAAAGGGAGATAAATATATAAACTAATTATTTAATGTTATAATTTCATTCACTTCATAAATAAAATTATAATATTCTGCAAAAATTTACAATTTTACAGTCATACTGAAAATATTATTTAACCCTGGGTTGTGGACAGAACACATCCTGGCCAGCTACATGGAGTTGTGCCTGCACAGAGTTTTAAATCAGTTCAGTGTAGTTCAAGAACACGTTTTGCAATCACACTGGGGTGAAGGATCAGCAGCAAGCTCTGCAGCACATGCTGAGTAACCCTGATTTTGGATAGGAACTGCAGTCACTCTTTTGCCATTGGATACCCCAGGAAGACCCTGTCTGCCCACTCAAACGCACCTTATGGCACTGTCAGTAATGTGCACCCCACTGGCATCCACCAGGGATGATCAGCTGAAGAGGTGCTTTGCTCTCCTTATTCCTTACAATTCTTAGACAAGTGGAAACAAGACATTTTAGTTAGGCTCTAAAAGAGTCTTATGTTTCTTCTGACACGCACCCACACACAGGCACACCCTGCCACTCTAAAACTGAAAAGCAATCTATTAAATGCAAAGACACATGAGAAAGAGACATCAAAGAATAGCCCTGGAGGGTGGGTAAGTATTTTATTGACAAAAGGTCAAGTAAACTTCAAATGTGCATAGAGTTGTTACACAGCTTTACACATGTGTGAGGCAAAATCCTTCAAATGATCCTTGGGAAGCCAACTCCACACTCCCACCACAAGCCCAGCTGTTGATAATCAAGGCAGCATGAGAGTTTTTTTTATATTATATGAGAAAGGAGAAATGTATCCTGGACAGGGAAAAAAAGCAAAAAAGCAAAAACAAACAAACCAAACCAAAATACAACCCAACAAAAACAACAACAACAAACCCAACACAAAAAACTCCCAAACAAACAAACAAAAAATCCCCAAACAAACTGACACCCAGCTGTGGGGTTGGGAGAGCCTCCAGTCCTGTCTAAAGAAGCAACTATGTAGGTGATTGACTACAGTATGAGAGTGGACTAAGACTAGTGGACAAGGTTAAAGTTCTCCTTCCTCCCCCGTCCCCAGAAAGTTCTTAAAAATATCTAATTTAGTTTTTCCTCTCTCCCGCCACCTTCCCCACAAATATCTCCTCTCCCCCTGTGCGGGAGGAGCACAGGAGAGCTTTGCTGAGCTGGGTTGGTACTGAGGAGCTGCAGAGAGCTGTTAGGGCTGCGCTGCAAGAGTGCTGCTAATTGGGCTTGCGGCTGGAGGTGGAGAGGGCGGCGTCTGTGATGAAGCTGAAGCACTGGGTGGCCCTGTGATGCACGTCACAGCTCTGACCCTGTAGTGGGGTTTGAGGAAATCTGTCCACCACGGCAGATCTGGCCTGGAACATTTCACATGATCACTGGAGACAAGCCCATTTTCAGCCAGTTTCTAATGTATCCGGGCTGAAGAATACAACTACCACCTCTGCATGGCAATTTTGTGATCTGTGGCCAATTTATGGTGATATTTCTGGCTGAAGTCATGAACTGCCACTGCTATGTTGATTACTGGAGTAGCCAAACCTGCAAATATTTTGCCTTCTTTGAAATTTTGGAGGTGACACAGGACTAAAACCAGACTTCTGTGAAGCTCTAAAACACTTCTGCTTGAATATCTGGACAAGGGTATGGCCAGGCCAAGAAGGCACCTGGGTTGGCTGGCAGCTAAGCCACAGGTGACTTAAAGTACTTAAACTCGTGCTTTTTTATGTGCGAGGTACAACAGACATAGTGGCACAAGTCAGCCACATAGCAGTGAGGTTGCTCAGTAGGAGCAATAAGTGACTCTTTAATCACATCAGCCTCTTCACATGGAGACAAGCAATGCAAAGCTCTCTTCCCAGCTGAACCTGCAGGGATTCCTCTGCCAGGAAGGTGCAATTGCCTGGGACAGCAGAGTTCTCGTCACATTTCTTACATAGCCCAGTGGCCAGAATGGCTCACTTTCAAACCCATAACCAAATCCACCCCTTTAGGAGAATGCTGATCATAAGGCCATGCACAGCATCAAGGCAGCAGTTCTCAGAGGAAAAAGGCCACATCCCGCATTGACAGTGCTGCTTTTCAGCTCTGTTGCTCAGAGCATTCCTGCCAGCCTCCTGCTGACCCTGAGATACCCCACTGGAACAGACACAGCTCAGCTCCAGAAAGATGGATGAAACCAGAACACACAACAATATAGCTGGAGACCATCTGCTCTCTGGACTTAACTCTAGGCAGTAGGACCTGCAGATGTGTGAGCATGTGTTACTACAAAGCACAGAAGAAGAAATTGTGTGTGTAGTGAGGATGAAGATGTGAATGAGAACAACTAAATAAGAGCAGAGGCAGAAGGAACTGCAGGATTTGTGGAAGAAGTGCCTAGAGCATAGATCTTAACGGTTGTGTAGCAGTGCCGTGGTCTCGTGCTTCTCTCTGGTCAGTGAATATTTAATTCTTATTCATCAAAATGAGGACACTTAATTGTACGGATGGTGTATTCTGAAAATGCTTCTTAGTTTGGGTCCCCTGCCAGTGTAGTCAGAGAATCCAGGCAGGACTTGGCAGCAAGCGGATTTAACTAAATCATCAGATGGCAATGCAGCTTTATTGCTTAAAACCTGCCTGACCCCTGTCATGAGTGAGGACAATCAGTGTTATGAGTGTTACTACAGGCAGTTGCAGGATGGGGTCCAATGTTTATAGAGGCAGTTAGCAGAGACCAAGGGTACCTGTGCACCAAGACTCTGCTCTGGTGCCCAGGAGGTACACACAAGCTGCTCCAGTATGCTGCCTGAAGCCAGGTCCCTGGAACAGCACTGAAATCTCAGACCAGACCCACCCTTAGAGCGCAGCTCTGCAGCCAGACTCCAAGCTGCTTCCAGGGAAGGTGGTTCCTCCCTGCCCTTACTCTGTTCCTATGTATGCTCAACACCACCTTCTGCCAGCCCCAGGTTCTGGTTACTGGATCAGAGAACTAATGAGACCTACTCCTGGGCATAATACAGTTTACTTTTATTTGCAGTGTGACAGAGCTCAGCCTAACTTGACCTGAAATCCCACTCAGATTTATGCGCTTTGCCTTGAGGAACAAGGGGTTGCTCAAACCCTATGTCAAACTTGATACAAAGCGGGCCAAGATGACCTGTTAGCATTCCAAAGGATGCATGATGACTGTGTGAATAATAACTGAACTCATCTTGTCCCACTACCAAAACAATTACCAAGGAAATTTGCAGATTTCTCAAATGAATTCTCTCTGCCAGTCTCTTTCTCAGCTTTCTGCTCAGGTTTTTATAAGGCTTCTTCTGGGACTATTCTCCTCCCTTTAACTTATAAGAAAAACTTAGCTTTAAGTTTAAAGGCACAGCTCCTCAGGTAAACATAAAATTACAAGAGTATAGGTAAAAAATTGCAGTAAGCCCTTCTAGTGGCATCAGAACATGACTCTGAGTAGAATTTATCTGCTAATGATCCCTTAATTTTTACATTTGACAAATAAAACGATGAGAGGAACTTAAAAAATGTCTCTGCTGCTAGTTATGACTACTGTGGTGAGAGATACAGATCTGTCTCAGGTGAGTCAAAGGTAGGGTATGGGGAACATTACAGTGACAAGTACTTGGTTTCAGATGTTTCTCAAAGTCTATGGAGAAACACCAGTTATGGAAGTGTTGTATTTCATTTGCCCCTGTAGGAACACAAGCTTTCACAGATTGTGGTGAGGATTGTGAATCTTTGTCCCTTTGCTTTAAAACACAATAGCTGCCTCAGAGAGGCAATCTTCACATTTTTGGTCTGGCTGCAGAGCATGTTCAGCTGCACAGCATAGCTGTGGTTTTCCTTCCTATTAAAACCAGGATATCATGTATTCAGCTATTACATTCCTTTATTTTTGTTATGTAAATGTGTAATACCAGGTATTACTAGAGGCTGTCCCCAGCCTACAGCATGAAACTCCATGCTATTCAGAAACCTTCCCACTGCCATGAAGAAGAGTTGATAGCCCTGCCAGTTACCTCCTGTATGCCACTGTCTGTCACCACCACAGTGCTCTCACAGGCCTGGAGGAGGATGATAAAAGTAACTACTTAATCCAGGCACATTTACATAAAACATGTGTATACAAGATAAATCATTACTTTAGGCTGCTCAGAGCTATATTTTGGAGGAATCTTTTTCTAATCTTTCTCTAGTTTGTTTTATAGCATTTCTGTTTTCATGGCTGACTTAGCAAAGCAGGAAATCATGATTTATAAACATGGGAGAAAAGACTGGGAGCAAACACATGTAAATATAAATAAATAAAAATAAATAAAATAAAAATAACAAAATACAAATATAAGAAAATCATCCTGATACAATCCTGTGTAATGTATTCTAGGACAACCCTGCCTGAGCAGGGAGGTTGGACCAGATGACCCACTGTGGTGCCTTCCAACCTTACCCAATCTGTGATTCTATAAATGGAAGACCTGGTGCCTCAGGACTTTGTAGGCTGTGATACTTAAAGTTATTTTCCAAGCTATTTGCTCCATCTAGGTTATGGAGGCATTTACCTACACACAATTTCTATGCATAATGTTGGTCACACATGTCTTAACAGGAAAAAAAAAATCACATCTGCTTCTGCAATTGCTTTTGGTTTTGCTCTGTTTTCACTAACACAGGCACTAGCACACTCCTAGAGTACCACAATGGGACATCAGGGGTCTGTGTAAGCACACAGCCCTGGACTATCCTATTGCTATCTCTAGTAACAGACCATAAACTTTGATACAAACCTGCAGGACTGAGGCTGGTCAGGCTTGCCTTGGCTGAGCTCTCCCTCACCTGCCTCCAGTTCTGGCTTACTTGGTTGAGTTAAGAGAGCAACTTCCCTGACTGTTCAGAAGTCTCTGGCTGATGTCTTTGGCTTTGTGTGACACAGAGTAACAAGCAGTTAGTCTGCACTGAGTGAGATGCGCCACTCCAACAGCAGATGCAGTGCAGAGAAATACAGACCTGGTGCAACAGCAGAGATCTTAAGGAGCAGGGACAGGGGATGCAACGTAGAGAAGCACAGGCAAGGCGTGATAAGAGACGGGGTGTAGGCTGTCACGAGAGACCCTGTAGCTATAAACGTGCCCTAATGGTCAGTATGTCTCTCCAGAGACAAAACTGGAGAAAAGTGGGTTTAGGGGTAACAAAGAGAATAAAAGGTAGTATCTAACCTGTGCAAAAGGTAGCATTTACAGTAAATGTAGACACAACATGAAGCTGCAGACTGGTGAAGAAAGGACGAAGGAGCAAGAGCATGTTAGCAAGGGATGACCCAGGTGGATCTTGGAGAGAGGAAGAAGAAACCATCAACATGAACATTATATTCTTTCAGAGGCACTCCAGGTGCTGGAATCTCCCCCTCCAACACCAGAATGTAGCCACCAGCCCTAAGACTCACTGGAGCAGTGGAGGGACGAGAAGGAAAAGGGGTAGAAAATAATGCATTTGTGTACGACAATTTTTAATTGGATTCTTGTTTTGGGAAGCACCCACTAAGCACAAAAGCAAAGTACACAGAAATCCTCTGTGTTCTGAGGTGTGGCATTATTATTATTGCTGTTGTCATTTTCTTCTAAATTGGGACCTGAGTTCCACGGGAATGTTTAGTGTACTTACATATGGCTTTGATGACTACTTCATGATTGCATAAGAAATCTGTGAAACGCAGGCATCTCACAAAGGGTCACTGACTATGGTCCTTCCAGTTGCAGGCCCCACATCAGTCCTATTAGATAGCTCTGAAACCTCTTGTGATCTATCCATACAGAATTACTTCTCCATTTACAGAAAATTGAATTAGTTATTCCTCCCTCTTGACATAGAGCTTCAGTTCCTTCGGTGAATATTTCTACTTTCTGACTTGATATTAATATTATTAACACTACAAAATATATTCTTGACACTAAGGAAATACGTGGACAATATTTTTATGGTTACTGTATAGCATCCAGAAATCTTGTTTCATGTCTCAGCCCTAACAATTAATGAATGCATTCAGTTTCTAAAAAAGTCCCAGTAGGCACAAACAGTCCTATTGATTTCTGTTGCATTTGAGAGGTCTGGAGCCAAGGTTTTAGTGCAAGACTGCTCATGAGATGTTTTCTGGAAACAGCATAAGTGGTTTAAAGTCTACCAGCACTTAGAGGCCATGTGGGAATATTTGTATTACTACTGCTTTAGTGGGTAAAAGGAAAACTTCAATGTCCAAGGATATTGAGCTGGCTCTAAGTATGTCTCCAGCAGCTTTGGTTCAGTGTTGGCCAGAGAACAGCTTGTGAAATCAGTTTTCATTTTCCAAGGTGATCCAACAAGACGATGAATGGGCAAAACCCCCTTGCATAGTGAGTAAAAATACTCATGCAATTTTCAGTGATGAAAGCTGTGATTTGGCATTTGCCTTCTGAGCAAAGCTTTCAGGCAATTTCAGCCAAGTAGCCACTGATATTATAGCCCAGATATTTATCAGTCTGAAACACGTAAAACATTGAATGTCCATACTATGACTGTATTTTTGAGGTTTTTGATCCCCAAACCCTTGGAAGTTAAAAACCAGATTTGAAATCCAGTCCAGTACTGCATATGTGCTGTACACAGTCACTCTTGCCTCATAGGTCAGGGAGACACATCTGAGAAGTGAAACTGGTTGCTGCAATTAGCAGAGAGCAGTGATTAAAAAACATCTGCACCATCTTAACATCAGTGGTTTGCAGATCTTAGGATTTAGTTTGCTCTGTGTGTGAGATGAATATATGAGCAGAAAGTAATGCAGCCTGGGTAGACGGCAAAAGTTTCTCTTGTCTTTCCCCTTTCTTTTATCTAATTTTTCCATGTCCCTTATTTGTAAGTATTGATTCTTCAGTAAATGTTAATATAGGATTCTCCTGCAAGAAAAAGGTCAGAATATTAGCCCATGTACTTTAGTGGTCACATAACAGGGTTAAGTGGGACAGTGATGCATCTCATATCTACTGAAGGGAAAAATGCCATCAGAGTTGAAGATGGAAAATAAGATGTCAAGACCCCCTTGCACAAATTCATTTCATTGTATAGCCTGTCTGCACACTGGTGTCTCCACTGTCCCTGTGTGTGCATGGCTGGCTTCTGTCTGTCAAATGCAGTGCATGCAAAAGATAACGCTGCAAAAGATAATGCTGAACAACAGGGAACAGTAGAACAGGAAAAACAGAGAGAAAGGCACAAAAGCCCATTGCTAAATAATGCTCCTTTCTAGCTGGAGAAAAGCAGTACATGTAGCACAGCTCAGCAAAAGGCTTTTCAGAGAAGTGCTGTGATGTCCGAGTGTCTCATTGCAGCCGCACTTTCCGTGGAGCCTTGCACTGGAAGAGTGAGATAATCTAACCTGAAGTTCATCTCTGTCTCGCACATCACATGCCCGGGAGTGTGACTGCAGAGCCTGCCACAGCCGGGCAGCCGGGCAACAGGAGGCCGTGCATGTGCTGGCCGGAGAGTCTGCTGCCAGCCTGTGGCTCTGCTGCCGTGTGCCAGTAACACTTAGCACAAGCATCGAATGTGGAACTCTTTTTTCTATAATTTGAGTATGCTGTGACCAGCAGTGGAATAAATTAATCCTCCAGCACAAAGATGAGAAGGAAAACCTCTTTCTCCACAGGTGGGGCAAAGCCCTCAGGACTAATTCGCAAAGAACAAACTAATGATAGATAACCCTCCACTTTTCCTTTCTTGGGCCAGGGAAAACAAAAATATTCAGGCCACCATTAAAATTGAAATTTATTTTAGAGATCAAACCTTTTAATGTAGGAAATGAGAGGCTTTAGTGGAGATAAAACATTTCATGTTTTGGTTTCCTGCCACTCTTCAGTGCACAAGGCAAGCCTGTTATGTCCCACCAGTTTCCTGGGACTCTGCAGGGCCCCTAATGACTCAGAGCAGAGGCTGCAGATCTGTCTCCAATCAGTCACCCTCAGCTGACTGCTTCTCTCCATGGCTCTGTCCTCATCCATCCTGGAAACTGTCTCCCCTCTCAGTGTAACTCTTTATTTACCTTTGTTATACCCTAGGGAAACATTCAAGAAAGTATCTTTTTGTGTTTGTCATCTTAATAGCCACCATATTAAAAAAAGGAGCATTGGATACTTTTCTCCACTCCCAAGTTCCTAATCCTTAAAAGTCAATGGACAGATGTCCACTAGAAACAGTTTAAACCGCAACAGTCAACAGGAATTTTTGTTGATGATGTTGATGGAAGAAAGATCTGAGGCAGATATCTCCAGGGTGGACTTCTCAAGTTTAAACAGTAAATTGTTTTAAAACAGAGAGTACAATTCCTGCATTGTGTTTCTGTGTTCTCAGCTTGTACTGAAAACACAGAGACTGACTTGCAGGTACCAGTATCTTCCTTTATACATCTTTTCTACAAGCTTGGGTTCAAAATAAGGCACAAGTTAAATAGTCGCCAGTTCAACCCGAGGTTAAGAGCAGAGTCAGAGAATGGCCACAGAGAGTGGCATATGCAGAAATATGGCAATTAGCTTAATTTCATCTGCTTTAGAAATAATATCTAATAATAAAAATAAACCTGCACAAATCTGCTCTCCAAGGTAACAGCTATGTTTGTTTACCAACATGCTTGTACAAATCTGGTTTCAAACAGATGATCATTTCCTCATTCTCCGAGTGTAGAGGAAAACAGATGAATGTGAGAAGAGATGAGTATATTTAGGCCACAGGATCCCTCTCTAAAATTCCTTTATAAAATCACTGGTCTCCCCTCACACAGAAGGTAATCTTTTAGTGCAACAACCAGACCTTAAAAAGCAACAGTAAAGCTGAAAGCACCATGTCTGCAGGTTAGCAGCATATTAACTAATAATATCCCAGTGTTAAAGAAAAGAAAATAAAGGTTGCCATTTCATTGCTGGAAAGTGTCAAATGCCTTACCACTTTGTCTTTGGTCTTGCTGAGCCTTTTCTGTGGGGCTGGAGACCTGTCAATTAGCAGAAGCTTTGTTCCTGAGTAGACCAGGTTTGAAAATTTGGAAGAAAAGCCCAGGAGCAGCATACAGAGGGAACTTTAAGAAATACAAATAATGTATTTCCCTCAGTGTGTTCTGGCTTGCTTTTTCCCAGTGTCTATTTGGTTGCATACCTCTGGAGTTGCCTCAGGAGGCAGACCTCCTCCTCTAACTGTGCTCTGAGCGTGGTGCTGTCACCTCCTTGGGATGGACTGGCCTGTTATTGTCCATAAGACTCATAAAGAAACCTTTCTTACATGTTTGTGGTTTTCTCAAACAATGTCATGTATGTATTTTAGGCTAAGGTCTGTCTTACAAAAATAGCCCACTAAAATCAGGCTTAGCCTGCAAGTGTAGCAGCGATTTCTGCAGCTCATACACAAAACAGATTCCCTTTAGCTCAACACCAGAAGACAGCCTCACAATACTGGAAGTGTCAGTCTGGACAATAACAGCACTTTCACCAGCCGCAGGTTATCTCAGCTGCTGTCCTACAGCACTCAACATGTATCTCCAGTGGATTCTACAGCGGGGCCTCTTCAGTGCTAGAGCAATGTAGCAGGCTTCAGTCAAAAGCCCATTTGAGTCAACAGCAAGACTCAATTTATGGGTTTCAGTGGACTAGATGTGCACCTGAGCTATTCCCTTTGTAGTCAGTGACAAGAATAGGTACAGCTAAGCTATGACTCATTTTCTCCTTAAAGGAGTAGGCTGGTTTGAAAGTAAACCAGTGGGAGAAATAAACCTCACACGATTACCTTAAGAGAGATTTCAGGTCGGAGTCACAATTCAATAGAAAGATTACAATAAATGCAACGATACACGGAAAACTGGCTTAATCCCACAATATCAGAGTACAGCCTGGCACCCAGTTGGTCAGGGCAGTGGTTGCAGTTGAAAGCAGTGGTCCTGTGGAAATTCTGGTCCTCCTTTGGATCCACTGAGTGGTGATGGTGGTCATAGCCCAAGTCCCCAGTTATACATGGTCAGGTTCAGGTGGGAATGCTCAGTACCTCCCCCAGGGCAGGGAGTTTCACAATGGAATGATGTAATCCTGTGAGTCACTGCAGCTGTCCATTCTGCTGGTGCTATTGAGTCTGTGATGGCCCAATAGCAGAGATGACCCCCTCAGGATGGGTGGGACTGTGCTGGTGCTTCCCCCGAGGGAGGTATCACAGCTGAGTCATTTGTGAAGAAAAAGGAACACTGCTCTGCTTTGCAGGGTTGCCTATTCTCCCTTGTCATATTTAACAGCCAGCTTGTAGCCTGAGGTGTCGGGTGTGCACTGGGCAGCTACTGCAAAAGACTCATCATTACCAGTTTGTCAGAAATTTTTATGTAGAAGGGAGCAGAATACACAGTTTGTGTTACACACACAAAGTGCTAAACTTCTCCTGTAACCAGAACAAGGAGACATCTAAAATGTGTTTTTAAAGTGCCGTTTCCACTGTCTATACAGAGAGACCAGAATACCCATGTCTATCTGGCTGACCACTGAAATTAGGTGAGATGAGTCATATCCATGTAGATTTACCATGCAGAAGAGCACCCTCAATCTTCAGCACCAGGGTGAAGGCACTGTAAAACACAGGGGAGGTGTTGATACAGTTAAGGGGCATGCATAACCCCAGACTAGGCATTTATGAAACCCATGCGGCACTGAATAGAACCTGATGTCAGGGCAGGCAGAGAGCCCAATCTGTAACAGGGATCAACCATCACAAAATCTGTCCAGTGCCATTAGATGCAAAGGCTGGAAGAGTGCTTTCTCACAGGGGCACCCATCAGAGGGAGGTAATGTACCTCTTTTATGCAGATACCAATGGGTAATTTATTTATCTGTCGTGAGGTGTCCCAGTCTTCTGGGGTAGGGGAGCACTTGGCAGAGGGCACTTCTCAGACTATGCACTGAAAGGGTTTGATAGATATAACACAATTCAGTGCTGGCTGGAGCAGTGATTAGAGGGCAGGCCTTGCCTCAAAGCTACATGCTGATCACCATCTAACTCAGCCATGCCCATCATCCCTGAAGATCTTCAGGGATCTGTGTGGTTTCACAACTCCCACAAGTGGTTCCTCTGAGGCTGGCTGGAGCTCTTCTCCCAACAAAGGAAAGTTCCAGAGAAAGCTCAGTGGGAGATGACTGCATCACAGCTTCTTCCAGCTTATTCTTCCTCTGCAGAGCATCGGGTAATAGCTCTTCACTTCCAGGGAAGATGATGTATGTGATTTGGCATCAGTTGACAGTGGCCCATTGTGGAGCCTTGCAAGGCAGGCACTTATTCCTTAACTTTCCTTTTCTGCATGAATTGTGAGCTGTTTCCATCCAATTTGCCATGTTATTCTTGGCCCTTACTCAAGAAACCACCTTTCTTTTTTTTTTTTTTTTTTTTAGAGAAGAATTTGTCTTGAACAATTTGATCTGTATTAAGAGTTATGACCTGGATACATGTGGTCAATAAATAATAGAGTAGTAAAATATAAAACAAAATCACATTCGGGTGTAAGGGTCCTTGAGAAAGAAAGCAGGTGTCAATTGATGACTTATAAACAAGTAATCTCATCTTCATGCCATCTCATTTCACTATCATCTGGCATCCTTAAAGACAGATCAGCAGCAAGATTAAAGCTGGCCTTGAAGAACATGGGAGCCACCATCCTGGATCCCAGCCTCTTGTTTCACTTTGGTTTGACAAGTATCCCTGCTAAATGCTTCAGAAGAAAGTACATTATATTCTTTGGATAGAAGCAGGGTAATCTGACCTAGCAAAAGAACTTATCCTCTCTGGTGCTTGGAGACCATTTTCAGCTGTGAAACTTGAGTAACTGCATCACTTCCAGAAATTCGTTAGGAGTGGTTATAAAATTGAGATCAATGATGGCTTTTTATGAGAAAACCCACCTGCATGCTGTTTTATTTTTCACCTGTTGAAACAATAACAGGATAGTATCACAGCTGCTGAACTAGACAAGACAACACCCTGGTTGTAGCCAAGGGATGGAGAGGAAATAATTAACACCTTAGCAGGTGTTGGTTTTTTTCCTTTTCCTCGGGCTTTAATTACTTCACTTGGTTCATTCACGTTATCCTTATTAATTATGATTAATTGACTGGCCAAGAGTCTGTCCTCCTTTCACAAACTTGAACAAGTAGGACCAACTTGAGCAATGTAAATGTTCAGCTGGGACAGCAGACTTCTGGAAAAGTGGAAAATGAATCTTGTAATTTACTCTTCCTACAGCATCTCCTCAGCAAGCTTGTTGGCTCTTACCCTTCCTGCTGATAGGAAGCAGGGTGTGTGCTGTAGTGCTTTTTGGTACCTTCTTCTGCTCCCAAACCTCTCAACTCTCCAGTGGTGGCAGCAGCACACTGTGGTCCTTAAACACTACCCAGATGTTTCACAGAATCACAGAATTGTTAGGGCTGGAAGGGACCTCTGGAGATCATCCAGTCCAGCACCCTGTCAAAGCAGGGACACCTGGAGCAGTTGACACAGGAATGTGTCCAGAGAGTTTTTGAATGTCTCCAGAGAGGGAGACTCCGTGACCTCACTGGGCAGCCTGTTCCAGTGCTCTGCCACCTTCAAGGTAAAGAAGCTCTTCCTCAGGTTGAGATGGTACTTCTTGTGTATTAGTTTGTGGCCATTGCTCCTCATCCTATCTCTGGGCACCACCAAAAACAGCCTGGCAGCATCTTCTTAGCACCTGCCTTTGTGATATTTGTATGTATTGGTGAGATCCCCGCTCAGTCTTCTCCAGACTAAACAGGCCCATCTCCCACAGTTTCTCCTCATAAGAGAGACGCTACATCCCCTCATCATCTTTGTAGCCTCTGCTGGACCCTCTGCAGTAGCTCCTTGTCTGCTTCAGACCAAAACTTCCAATTTTGCTTGCAGTGCCCAGGAGCCTGGCCATCTTACAATAGCTTTTAATTTCAAAATTCTTGTTGATTTCAGCCTTTCTCCCTTAACAGACTTGCATTTATTTACAGATTTATTTAAGACCACATGGAGTTGTCTTAGGTTACAATGTTAGATGTAACCAAAAGCATGTATTCTACCACCATCTGTTAAAAACAGGTGGGGCAGTGCTCTTTATCTCTTCCGTGACACATCCCTGGTAACTCCCTCTGGAGAGACGTCTCCTGTTTATGGGCCATCCAGCCTCACTGCATGACTCCTAAAATGACATCATCCCATTGTGAGATGCTCCGCCCAGGGGGAGGAACCAAGCATTCCCACCTGGATATAATCTGAGATTTGGAACACCACAGGCAGCCTTTACCTACTCGGTTCCCAGAGGACGAGAGCTACATAACCACCACTGGACTGTCAGACGAAGACCAGACCCTTCTACAGGATCACCACTTTGACAGAACCATATCTATCATTTCAAAGAGGACTGCAGCCACCCCTTAACTGGGCTGCTACCACCACCCTGCTTGACAGGATGTCAGGTCGTATCCTGACTGTTGGGTTAAGCCAGTGTTTCTGTGTTATTGCCTTATATGTTTTAGTAAAGAACTGTTATTCCTATTTCTCATATGTTTGCCTGAAAGCCCCTTAATTTCAAAATTATAATAATTCAGAGGGAAGGGGGTTACATCTTCCATTCCAAGGGAGGCTCCTGCCTTCCTTAGCAGACACCTGTCTTTCAAAACCAAGACAGGAGTGAAAGAACAGGCTTCAAATCTGGCAAAAGAAGTGCTGTGTTCCCAGTCTGGAAAGAATTGATTTACCCTTTACTCACCCACTTGGATTCCCATCTGGCTCTGCCTCCTCACATGCAAAGGTGGCCAGGCTGCATCTGTAAACAGGGACGGGCCATGCCCTAAAGCCCTGGCTTGTACCATAGTCACTGTGCCATCGCTGGCATGGGCCCTGCCATGGTTTTAACCCACAGGAGACAGCACTCTCCCAGGAAATGATTATGGTGGCATTGGCCAGTCCTTGTTCCCAGAAATTTGGGACAGGAAAACTTATTCAAGGCAGGGAAGGGACAAGAGAAAGGAAGAGAGTTCAGGTGCATGGACACAAAGCAAGCCATGCTGCTGGGTCTCTGTGCCTGCAGAATGGAGCTGGGATGTTTCAGTGAGCAGTGCAGATGTGACCTAACTGAACAAGGGCCAGAGGTCGAAGGGAGGCAGGGACACCAGGACAAAGCTGTTGTCAGTCTCCAGCAGCCAGCTGGCACTTTGCTGTCTGCAAATGGAACTCACATAGCTGTTTGAGAGCAGGAATACCACCAAACCTCATGCCATGGCCTCTCTCTTAGGCCAAGGTCAGCCATGGTGTTAGTCTGAAGTCCTGAGGTTTGCATGAGAGGATGGAGAGGCTTCAGTGGGTCCATTTTTCTCTTCCCCACGTTTTTGCTTTCACAAAGTTCAATTTCTTTGTTATTCGGTTCTTAGGAGGGAGATTTTCCCAGACAGTTTCTGGGAGTAAAAACTACTGAAGGGAATAAGGACCTGTTATTCTTCCATGTCTTATCCAGAGTGGCATCCTCATTTTAGGAGCTATTTGCATTGCCTACCTTGGAAGCTGAGCTGCCTTAGACCTCATATGCAGCTGATAGTGAAAAGTGCTCAAAATGGCTTTCCAGATCCTAAATTGGAGTTACCATGGAGGGCCTCCTGTCTGTTTCCACTGAGTGCGATTAAATAGACTCTTAATTTTGGCCCTCTGAGTTTCATCTAAATTAGATGTCTGAACACAGCCTGAGTAACCATCTTGAACTGTAACTGTGGCTTGATGTGGACACCCAGCTGTCACAACTAAGTTTATAACTCAACACTGGTTAGGAAAGCAAAGCTGCTGAGAGTGTAAGAAAACTATATGCTGAATCTGTTGCCTAAGGCCCCTGCTCATATTTTAAGTATCAGACATGTATTAGATGTGGAAAATCTGCAAGGAAGCAGCTTGGTTCTGGATCATTCTTAAAGAAAACAAGGAAATAAAAACTGTGCCTAAATAGGTAAAGAAAACAATTACAATATAAAAATATGTCCTTAGTTAAACATGTGTAGCCCTACAGCTGCACAGATACTGTGATCTTTACTGATACTGTGCTAATACAAAACAAGGAATCCTGGCTTAGAAATGAGAAGAATTCACAGCAATCCAAAATGGAGATTCTTATATTAATTTTCTTTAGTTTTTCATCTTAATGAAACTTTCAGAGCTGAGAACTGTGCCAACGTTTTTTTCTTTTGTTTGTTTAAGATTTTGTAAGGTGCTGACAGGAATATGTCACTTCGGTATCTCCATTCAACATTTCCTTGTCTATCACCTGACTCATGTGTTTAGGGGACAACTTAGAGATGTGGTTGCATTTTTTAAGTGATTTGGTGGCCTTATTCCCTTCTTGTGACCCAAATGCTTCTTGGCTCACTCTGAGATCTACCCTTCTGAGCACTCTTTTTATTTCAATGGCCAAAGTGCATCAGGATATATAAAAAATGTCAATTCTCCAAGCTGTATTTTTTGCTAGTGAGGAATAAAGTTGTCTATTGGTGAAGTGCCATACTCCCCCAGGGCTGTTCCTAGAGAGCCAGAGCTGCTGGCTTCCAGGCTGTTGGGCCAAAACACAGTGTTTGTACAGCCAAAACACAGTGAAGGACAGGACTCATTTGTTCGTGCATGAGGTTGTGTAACTGTGTGCACTGACACCTCAGGCATGTGGCAGATGGTGACTAAGGCATCTGAAAGGCCAGGTTAGCAGATCTGAGAGTAAGCAGGTCTTGAGTACAAATTCCAAAAGACAAAATCACAGTTTGGGATTTGGTATGGAATCAGAATATGGGCTGAGAAACTGTTAGATAAAGAAAATCTTTGGGTCATTTCTGGTGTGTGGGAGACTGTAAGAAGAAACTTCAAACATCCTCAAGCTTCTTAACGGAGTTTCTTCCTGTGCAGCAGAACTCTCAGTGTGCTGGTCCCTGAGAGATGGTGCCTGATATAAATTACTCTTCCTCATCTTCCGGGATCTGTCTGCCAGTATTCAGGAATGTTGCAGCTAAAATACTAATTAACCAGTAACAAAAGGCGGGGATCAGAATGGATATCAGTAAAATATCTGCTACTTTGATAATTTCACATTACTGCTTAATCCCTCAGTATTACCTAAATATCTTTTAATTCTCATCAACGGGATAATAATTTTGGCTGCTATTGGCATTCCGATTAGGCTGCCATGCACTGGCAAGGGTAATATTGTAGTAACACCTCTCCTTTTCTTCATGTGTCAGTGGCACTATCAGCATAGCAAGACCTACTGGTTGAGTTTTGGCCTAGCAAGTGTTGGTGTTCTGCTTTGTTTTCATTTCAGTGAATGGTGTCACCTTAATATAAATATCATCTTTAAAACATTGAGCATTCCTTTACCAAAACTGTAGCTAGACAGAAGGACTTTGACTAACTTTGAGTAACAGCTAACAGCTTCAGATAAATCATGGAGTTTCTCAAGTTGGAAGGGATCCATGAGGAACATTGAGTCTAACTCCCCGCTTCTCACAGGACCAGCTAAACCATGTGACTAACAGCATCATCCAGGCACTCCTTGAACTCATGACTGCTTCCCTGGAGAGCCTGTTCCGGTGATCGACCACCATCTGGTTGAAAAGCCTTTCCCTAATGCTCAGTCTGAACCTCAACCAATGCAGCTCCATTCCATTTCCCCGTGTCCTATCACTGCTCACTAAAGAGGAGATCAGCAGCACCCCCTCCACTGGCCCCCAGGAGGAAGCTCTAGACTGTGGTGGAGCCACCCTTTATCCCTCTCCAAGCTGAACAAGCCAAGTGGCTTCAGCCACTGCTCATGAGTCTTGCGCTTGAAAACACTCTACCAGTACCAAACCTGCTCCCACCCCACTGAGGTGTCCTAAACCTTCATGTCTATAAAATTCATGGCATCCAGTGCCACTCACCCATTCCATCTTCATGCCAACACCACTTCCATAATATGCATATTTTGAATAGCACTAAATAAACTGTTCTTGGTTGCAGGAACAGTCACAGAGGACAGGCACTTACGACAAACTTTTCCTTAGTCCTGCACCCTGCAGTCTCTGCAGATCTAGGATGCTCTTTGCTTTCCATGTGACCTCATGTCAAATATATTTTGGGGCATCAGTGCCCTGTGGTTTAATTAGTATGGCTGCTTCTCATTCTCCCTGGGGCTGGGCTGAGGAGTGACCTGACATGACAGTGTGTCAGATCTGGGAAACTAATTCACAGCCATTTCCCCCTTCATCAGTATTGGCTGCCTGCTGCCCTCAGTCCTGATAATTACACATGTAGTTCAGATAGGTCTTGCTACTGAAGGACTATGGAATCCTTGTTCTTATTTCTGGCTGCTGTGCCTGGATCTGCTTTTCCTAAGCACAGCTGCTATGAAGGTAGAAATTCAACACAAGCCAGCCATCACTTTCTGCCTCCGTGGCCAGTGGAGAGAGAGGGAGAGAATCTGATGTCCTCAGTGTGACTCATCCCATCCTAAACAAGACATCTAAAATAGGCAGGTATTAAGCAAATAATTCCAGAAGTTAGTTTATCTTTGGTATTAGTAGCAGATCCTTTAAAGGTGAACCACTCTTTGCTGGGCAAATGTGCATCTTCTTTCTTGCATTGCTACTTGCTCCTGGTAAAGCATTGATGTAAATACTTACCAAGGAAGGGACAGAGAGCATAGTCACAGTTGGCAGCTGTGAGATCTACAGCTGTGGTGTCTGCTCTTTGCTGCTTGGGTATCAGGGAGGTGAGAATTGCACAGATATGAGCCAACGGAAGAGGTACGAACTGCTCTAGACTCCCACACAGCATTATCTAACTTTGTGAGGAAGCTATGAAATCTATTGCTTTGTTACCTTTTATGCCATACTAAACCTCCATATAAAAACTATTACATTTTAATTATTATACAGTTTGTGAACAGATACTTGATAGTAGTGGGAAACTGCGAGAATGCAATGGTGAGCTGGTTAGGCATGGCAAACATCATGCTACTTAAGCCTTGAAAACCTGAAGAAAAGGCATGGAAGCAGAAAAGCCCCATAATTAGGGCACCATGGTGTTTTACTGCATTTTTTTATTTCAGTAAAAACTCTTCCCAGCATAACCAGATGAATCAGCCATCTGAGCCAATGTTTTGTAGTCATGAGTAAAGTGGTACTGTTAATATTAAATGATCTAGTTTTGTTTGGTTTGAAATTAAATGGACATAGACAAGAAGATATTGGAGAGGGTAAACAGCAAGCAATCTTGAGACTGTCTCAGAGAATAGAACCCTTTAGAAAAAGTGTAGGTTGTAGCTGTCTTGGCCTGTACCGTGGTATCAAAGGCCCTTTTCAAAGATTTGCTGAGTGTAAATGTGTATATTTCTAACAAGTGCCAAAGACAGACAAGGGCTCATGTTCAGCTGTGGGAGGAGGTAGTTTTGCTGCCCACCCCACCACAGGGCTGGAGGTGATGTGCTCCGGGGCAGGGGGCAGCCTCACCTGCCCCCGTAGCCCAGTTCCCACCCAGAGACTTGCCTGCCCTGACACCCTTCCAACAGCAATGTCAGCATCAGCAGAAAAGAGGGACCTGCTGGGGTATTAGTGGTTTAACACACCAGAAATCTGGGTCTGTTCCTCCAGCAACCCACTTGCAGATGCAGTGCAACAAATGGAGTTCCTATCTTCACAGTACCCACCACTGCTCGGCCCAAAATGCACTTGCTTGCTTTTTTGGTTTTGTCTCATGACAGTACTGCAGTGCTTTTCTTTCACCTCGTATCTGGAAATATATACACAAGTTTTGCTGTTCAAACTGCCAGCCAGCCTCTCACTCTTCAGTAAATTTCCGAGTCGTAAGTGCTCAAGTTTTGCCCGGTCCCCCCGGCCTGTGCTGATGCTGCCTCTGAGGGGTCAGGCAGAGATAAAAGTCTTCACTCTCCCATCTCCACCCTCTCCTCACATCGCTGTAGAAGTGTTGGACCACTGCTCCCTTCTGCACTGGCTGCATGAGCCCTTGCAGCCACCACTGTCCAGTGGGCACTCTGCCCTCATTTGCACCCTGCTCATGAAAAAAAAGGCAGCTAATATTAAGTGGTATCTAGGGACAGGGTGGAGGTCCAACTGGACAGTGCAGCCACTCCATAGCAGCTGGTGGGAGCACTTCACCGTCTCAGCATATTTAGTGTGCTGGTTGTATCAGAGCTGGAGCACGTCCTCGCAGCCAGTGCCGGCAGCTTGGAGCCAGCTCCATCCTGGGAGCCGTGCGCTGCCGGCATGCGAGAGCCCGAGGGCGGCCGGAGCGCGGAGCCTGCGGCCTGGCTGGGTGATGGGCAGGCCTGGCCTCCCACGCTCCCCACGCCTGGCAGTGAACGCGGCACCTTAAATCCGGCATTTCCCCTGCAGCCCTGCCGGGAGATGAAAAGCAGGCTCGTGCTCCAGCTGCGTGAGCTGCTTGCCACCAGTTCCACCGAAGGCTGTGGAAGGATGCTGCTGACCACCTTAGAGAAAAGCAACAAAATGCTGCACACACATTCTGTAAAGAAAATGTTTTATTTAAAGTGTTAAATACCATCACCAGAATGAGTTTGATTTACATTAGTTGGTGTTCATTACAGGCCTAATCTGCCCTTTTTTTTTTCCCAACTGTAATTCCTTTTAACTTTTTAAAACGTACTATTTACAAGACAGCAGTGATCACTGGAATAGTACTATTTACATGACTAAACCATAAGTAGAGTTGCAGACGTGTGAAAATTAAAAAAAATACATTAATTTTTTTTAAAATAAATACTGCATAATGACAATTATGTACAAACCTTCCATGCGTCATGTCCTTGATTTTAAAATTTGAAATAATTTATAGAGGACTATGCATACAAGAATGTGTGAGCACATCTCACAGTGTCAGGAAAATGGTTATGTATCTTTGTTTAATATCCTAGGGGATATTGTAGACTGCATGTTAGTATTATTTATTTGCTGCTGGTAGACAGGTGTCTAAATTATTTCAATAAATATAATTTTACCAGTCTGTCTATTAACTTAACAATAATCCATTATATAAACTCTGCAGACAAGACACAATCTCATTTTCTATGATATTGCACAAAGTAAAAGGCATTATAAGTGATACTGTTATTAATTTTTCCCTCTTAAGAGGCATGTACAATTTGTTAATGGGAAATTTCTATAGATTTTCAAATAAAATCAGAATAATTCTGTGTGGCCATAAAGGTAAATGTAATGTACTTCAAAAATTATTGCAATATTTCAATATTAAACCTTAAGTAGGTATTCAAGGCATACAAAGACCCAGAAAAAAAAAAAAAAGAAGGGTATTTTGTTACTGAACATTAGCCAGCTACATTCTCTTTAAATAACGTAATTTAATGAGAAGCTTGAACTTGCAGCACCACCCAACGGTAGTTACTGTCTGCTAGGACACCCAGGGTTTTGAAGATCCATTAACTGCAGTGAGGTTCTGGTAATGGCGTCAAATAGCTGTCAGAGTGGTACTGATAAGCTTTCTTTAAGGCTATTTTACAAACCAAAGACTGATATTTTCCAGACTGATATTACCTAATTATGTCTTTTGCAACGCAAATGTAACTTATGAAAATTGAACTTTACAGCAGAAGAACTGTATGGATTTGTAACCTTTGTTGCTTTTGTTATTTCAAAAATGTAGCAATCCATTTGGTTTAGTGCAAATAAAAGTGCTTAAATTTGCTTCCTAAAAATCAATCAGGTACTTAATTTTTCCTCTTTCCAAAAACCTTCAAGAAATGATAGTTCAGTCTTTGAATGAAAGATGCTGGTGCTGAAAACAAATTTATTGAAGACATCTTACAATGGCCACATGATTCCAGTATTTTGCTGTAGAATTCAATTTGAAGGTGAGAAAAAATGAAAATAAGTTACCATGCACTGTACAATAAACTGCAAAAGTTCAAATATCTTCTTTATCAAATACATGCTGAATTACATTAATGTACTCCCAAGCCATGTTGCAAAATCCTTTTCAACATGCTTGAAAAAAAGTAAGCTCTTAAACAATATTTTTCTCAAATAATTCAGGAATGCAGAACAATCTGCAACCCTGAACCAAATATGGGGCATAAGAGAGTAATAAGTCAAAAGGTAGCCATTTTAGAATATGCTGATCATCCTGGGAGGTAGAGGGGAAAAAGAGCAAAGAGAAGAAGGGAGGTTGGGAGGAGAGATAGAGAAAGAAAGAGGTAAAAGAAGTGTACAATTTGCACATTATGTTGAACTTTACAAGGCTTGTACCTTTTACATTTAAATAAATTTAATATATTACACTTATTTCTTGTCACATAAACAGAATTTTAAATATTTGCTAGAAATAATTTTTTATTTTTAATATAAGTCTGCAAAAACACAGACCATGACTGGTTTAAAGAATGATAAACGTGGTGTGTCTTTGTATCACCCTGTTGCATTCTCTTCCCTTTAAAACCATGCACTAGTGAAATTTATTTTTAAAAATAATATAAACTGTTGAAAATGGCTGATTTATTCTTTTTTTTTTTTTTGCAAGTTGCAGCCCCAAGAAAATAATTTAAGTGTTCAGCTAAATCTGTGTCCATGCAAAAAAGTTTCTTAATTTCATACAGTACAGTATATCCACAGAACTTTATTTTTCAGAGGGTCCATCATGTCTGGGGTTTCACTGTGTGAACAGCTGGAGGTATGAAGCCCACCACTTTAAGTCTTGAACCTTTTCAATATGAAGAGTTTTCAGATCTCAAGCAACTGCTGCAAGTGTCAGTTGACTTTTCCAGCATCCTTACATTCCTCCTTTCTTCCAGTGTCTGCTAATCCACTGACTTGTAACGTGGCTTCATGGGAGGGTAACTCCGTTTCTGTGGCATAACCAAGCTTTAGGAGGGGAGGGCAGATAAATAAAGAAACAGGAGCAACAAAACAGATATGCCATTGAAAAGGACTTTTGTTGCATGAAACAGATTGATTTTTTTAATTTAGTCCATGGCTTCAGATTGGACCAAAACTGAGTCCCTGAACTCCAAACCTATCAGTTCTTCATGATTTCAGTCCATCACCTGAGGGCCTTCCGTAGGGCACAATGTGTGCAACTTCCTTGAGAACACAGGATCGCATTGCAGCCCTAGAAACAGGCTCAGAAGACACAACATTAAGCATGCAGTGTTACCAGGGTTTGCGACCTGTAATTTTATTTTTTTTGTAACGCTGGTTGCTATGACAACAGTTTCACAGCTGCTATGAGCGAGCATACGAAGGTCCTGTTGAACTTTCAAGAGATGACTGGGAAGCTCTTCTAGTGAGAGGAGCTAAGGTTGGGTCTACTAGGGAAGAAGGAGGGAAAAGTTTGAACCACCCAATCACCATGTTGGACAGGTCCAGTTCATCTAAAAGTATCTGTGCCACTCCCATAAAGGATTTGTGATCCATACGTCCATAGTCTCCCCAAACAATTATCTGTTACGAAAAGAAACACAAGAAAATAGAAAAAATTTCAGCAAAAATTACAAAAGCTTTAATCTGATTTGTCAAAAGTCTCTGCTTATTTAATTACAGTAAGGAATGAAATTTAGTGCTGTGTATACCAATCATGATGCAGTGACAGAAATGATCTGGGCACAAACAGCAGTTATCCACGATACCAGAAAAAACCCAGTGAGAGGAGCCCACACATACAGCAGAAGCAAAATAATCTGTAACTGACTTTTGCTCAGTTCTACTTGCAAACTCAGTTTCTACTTGCATAAATAGCTATTACTGTTGTATTTATCTGCTCAACAAGTACATAAAATATCAGAATTTATTGCAAAATGAAGCCTGAAAGAAGTTTGAAACTCATTCAGTGAAAACTGTACAGGTGACATTTTCAGGTTCAGAGGAATATTAATGCAAATTACCTGTAAAACTTTCCCTTGAGGACTTTCTTCAAATGATAGAAGTTGCTGATAAAGTGGTTCCAGCGTTTTTCTTGCTACCTTTGTTTTCTTTTTGGCTATGCAGACTCCATTTTCTAATAGATACACCTTTACATATGGTGCTTAGAAGAATGAAAACAAAGAACAGTAAGTAAAGAAGTCCAGATTTTTTTGTGTAACATACACACTTTCTATCACCATATAAAAACCTGCTTTTAATGGATATATAACTTACTAGAACAAATCTCCACAAGAAATTTTAACAATTATTCCCACACAAAGCATCCATGCATTTTCTTTACTCTTCTCCTTGGGTGTATTTTTCCCTTGATTTATTGCGTATGTCTCTTCTACCATGAAACAGTTCAGATTTTGACCTGAAAAAATCAGGTATTCCTATATATAGCATCCCTATACTGTGCAATATTCAAAATAGGGCTATTAAGTAAATGCACGACTCGCAATGACTTTGGTGAGATTTGGATCAATGCTCCAAATTGTTAATAATTTAAAATTATCTACAAGGTGAAAATCAGTGAAGAAAAGACTCTGACACAATTTCTATTTTGGCAGAAGAGCTTGCTAAAAATATCATTATATTGTCCTTTTCACATAGTGTTATAGGACATCAGATTATAAAATAAGGAATAAGTATCAAATACTGGTCTACTTTTTGAGTGGGTACCTATTCCACATCCCTTGATTCCCTCTTCATTCCTAAGATTCCTATATAAAATCTTCAGTATATACCTTTCTCTCTACCCCACAATAAAGGATGCCTTTGCTATTACCAAAAACCCTTTTGTGTCTTCTGTCAGCCTGATTTTTAATTTCCTCCTGCAGTAGAGCTGATTGTTGGTGTATCATTTCAATACGTTATGCATTTCAGTGTACATACAGCACTGTAATCTACTGAGATGTGAATTTGTCAAGAGTTGACAAAGCTGAACAGAAAAGCCACAGATTTTTTTGGCAGAATGCTATTCTTAGAGTCACAGAACCATAGAATATACTGAGTTGGAAAGGACCCATTAGGATCATCAAGTCCAACCCCTGGCCCTATGCTAAGATTGTTACTATGGTTTTTCTTCCTTACCTGGCAGTGTCTTTGAACCTGGTTTTACAACAAGGCCACGGGCTCGGATTATTTCTACTTCCAGTTGTCCTTTCTTGTCCATCATTCCCACCTGAATATCTCCTAGATAACAAAAAGAAATCCCAGCATTGTAATTCAGAACTACTTTAATATATGAAATGTTGAGAGAATTTCTAGGATGAGTATGTGGTGACTTTTATCATCTATCATTTTTCTATCAGTAAGTATGATCTGGATTTTAACACTAGGTAATTTAATACCTACCCTCTTCACTGCTGTTCATGTTAGTAAACACTTTAAAACCTCTCCAATAACATCTTGTCTCCCATCTTCCATGCTTCTATTACTTCAAATTAATTTCTTTCTTAAGAGTTATTTAAAAAAAAGGCAGCAAGGGAATTAATACAAAGCAGCTCTGTAAAACTGCCTGAAATCTCTTCACCGTGCCTCTAGTTTAAGACAACTTATGAAAAGATAACTTGTGAATATAAAAGTCTGTAAACACAATAATAACAAATACTTTGCACCTAAATTACCTATTTTTATACAACATTATCCAAGCTATTCAGAGAAAAGATTGGTCTCACTAGCCCCATTTTAAAGATGGAAAACTGAAGAAGAGGTAAAAGGCTGAATTTTTCAAAGCACCTTTCTACTTTTGCATGTCTTCCTAAGCATCCACGATTAGATTCAACTTTGGCTGAGGTTACAGTTTTGGTCTTAACTGAGTTGTTCAAAACCACAAGAGAAATCCATATTTAAAGGGAATCTAGATTAATTCTATGTTCTAATTGCCTGACCAAATAGAATATGTCATATCTGGAGGCCATATACACTTACCCATTGATGGTGTTGCCAAAGTCTGTCGTCCTACAAGCTGGGCAGGACCAAGTCCATCCAGAAAATCACTGAACTGGCTGTCTGCAGCCAACCTCACACCAGGGAAAATCAAACTAGAAATAATATTGAAAAAAGAAAAAAAATAAATGCACTTAAATTTGCCCTTTGTTTTTTTGTGGTTTTTATTTGTTTGGTTGGTTTTTTTGTTTGTTTTATTCTGGCTTCGGTTTGTTTTTTGTTTCCTAGATGTTTTGCACCTAATGTTTGTGGGTTTGGTAGTACTGTAAGGAACTTACAAAACAATTACTGTAATTTTCAAAATCTCACAGTGTTCAACAAGCAGCAGTTTAGCCTCCAGCATACAAATAAACAGGTAAAGAAAGCACTAATCCTCAATAATTTCCACACTGGTATTCTTCCGTCATGTTCTCCTTTTCGAATATATTAAAGACCACTGTTAATTATCAAAGTATTCATATGAGACCAGTTCATTAAGATACTAACACACACCCTTACCACTGACTTAGTTACATGAAGGTTAAATTGCTCACACTTCTCAGTTACTCTGAATTCAATGGCTAAATATCAAATGTACACAATGAAATGATGACATTAGACCAAATGCTGGTTGCTGTTTTTAAAATTGCCATTCATTCTAAATATTTTGTTTAAAATGTCTTTGAGAATGACATCTATTCAATAACAGAATTGAAATCCCTTGTGGCAAATGACCAAAGTAACTTAAAATTAAAATGCTTGCCATAAATTATCTGTGACCCATTACAGAGCAACAAGAACTAATGACATTTGTAATGACCAATCATTAAGAAATGGCCATCTCAAATGCATATAGTGCATCAACTTGGACACATAAGATATATTGTGCAGCAGAGATGTATCACCCAGTGCTGTGAACACCACTAATAAATCAACCTACTGGTTGGTTAAAACGTTTCTGGGCAATGTCTCATATATATCACTCAGAAGTTTTTAACTTGGGCTTTTATGAAAACTAGGATACATGACAGACTAGTACTTCTGCCCAGATCATTTTGTCAGGATTAAAGTAGCAGAATCTTTGATAAACTCTTGAGCCCAGTGAATGACACCTGGAAATGATCTGGAAATGCTTTGCTTTGCAAAGGACTGATGTATGCCAGGAGTTTTTGGAAGAGAACTTGTCCATGTGTTTTACCTGGTGTACTGCACCTGCTCCCCTCCTGACACACCTCATGATGATGATCTGACCCACCATGTGCCCTTCTCATGGCACAGCAGAAATGTTCCTCGTCCTTCCTGCACCAACAGTGGGAGCCTCTTTCAGTCACAGACTTAGGCTTGGCCCATCAATGACACTGGCCTGTGAAGGGAATCCTGACTGAACAGGACCTTCAGCGCTCACCGTGCCTCTCTCTAATGACCAGTTTCATGGAAAAACACCAGGACACCACAGCCGTAAGTGCTGCTTACTTTCCCTCAGAGCTGTAGCTGTTCATGCTCCCATCTGTCGACTCCCGGCTAGCCTGACGAGTCATCCAGTTCCTCATCTCCACGGCCAGCCCTGTCTCAGTGCTCCTCTGGACGGTGCTCCGCAGCTTCTTGCCCCCTGCTTCTGTGGAGACAAAAGAGAAGCCCCCATGGCACTGTGCTGTCACAGCTGGGCAACCGTGCACACCTCTGCTCCATGTGGCACAAACACTCAGAGCCACAGATTAATGACCTGTAACAAAACTTCCATTTAAAAATTATCAATTTTTCAGTAGCAGGCAAACAGCATCATAAATCTCCTCTATGGGATCTTAGTTCTGTCACTGCCTGCTTTCCAAGGTCAGACAACACAAGCCTGCCCATGGAGGTAACCAGATTTAAACAATCCATAGTCTAGCGTGTTTAAAATATATTTTCCCTGGATGAATAAATCCCTCTTAGGAATTCAATTAAAATGTTACCATGATGTCAAAACCTGCAGAGAAATGTTCTAATTCAGATGAATTATTGTTTTAAAAACATTTGGTCATTATCTGCTAAATCAAGTCACAGATATCCATTAGTGAGGATAGTAAACCACAAATCAAGAACCCCTCCCATGCTTTCTTCTCTATTCACTAGCTGCTTTAAATTTATATTTAAAATATACAGTATTGATTTTTATGCACAATATGAAATTTTATAACCACCTACAAGAATAACAATTTTTCTATCTATTTGCATAGTTTAGTTTTACTTGTAAAAACAGCAATGTGACAGATGTCTGGGTATCAGACAAGGGAAAAAATACTCAATATAGTAGCGTTTTAGTGTAGGAATTTTGATCAAGACCTCAGCTGGAAGAAATGAGTAGGAATGAAGCCTCAGTTTTTCTTTCATGATTAAGACAGCCACTTCATGTCATTTCTGATTTTAAATGCTGTTCCCTGCAATGGGGCAAAGAATTCTGCACACTGCTTTCTTTTAATTTGTTCTATACACCTTTAAGTGCAGCACAGTGATGTGTGATATACTGATATTTAATAAAAGAGCAAGAACTTTAAATACACTACATCAAATAATAACAGAATTCTTAAATACTGATACAATGAGGGTAGAGTAATATCCAATATCCTAGGATATCAACGGACTCAACTTCCTTCTGCAGTTGTTCGTAGCATCTGCTAACCTTTACACCTTCTCTGCCTTATCATATACCAGAGGTCAGAAGAACTTCTGGACCTGTGAGGTTGGAGAAGCTTTAGGGATATGAAAAAGGAAATGAGCAAAAGGAGGAGACTGTCCTGGCATGAGGACTATCACACCTCAGGGGGAATATGTGAGCACAGGGACTGGCTTAGAGTAAGAGGATCTGCACCCTTGGACAGGGAATGGGAGAGAGACATCAATTTCAGTGTGCGCACTCAGTGTCACTGCTCTCCAGGCTGCAGCATGGGTTCAAGTCTCCCAGGCCCCTTAGTCAGGAGGAATATTAGGTCAGATAAAGAACATGGGAAATTTAGCTAAGTGGGAACAAGACACCAAAAATACCTTAAAAACCACTAGCTCCTTGTTGAGAAAGATCAGTAACTCTGCAGTACTTAGCAGCAGTGAGACATTTCTACAGCAGTATTATGAGTGGTTCAAATCATATTGCTTATTACAAGCCTTCTACATATTCCTTAAGACCATAACTTTTAATCAGTACATACAAATAGTAATAATAATAGAAGTAATAATTTTCGTCTAGAATTTCAGCTACCCAAACGAATTCAGTACCCAGCAGAATGAAAAAAATAATTTTACTGCATCAAAATTACTTCAAAAAATGCCCATCAATACCTGATGCAATAAATGCAAATAAAAAAGATACCAGGCGACTACAAAATATGAAAAATGAAGGTCAGAAATCAACAATTTCATTTTTTGGGGGTTGCACCTGTCCTGGGTTGACAGTATATCCCAAATCGTGTACAGCTTTGTTGTGTCTAATAGCCGTGCCCCTCCCCCTATCGTTTGGGCTTCTGGGGCGGCTGGCTAGCTTGCTTTCACTTTCGGCTTGGCTAGCTTTTTGGCTGCTTGCTTTTTTTTTTTTTGCTTGGCTTGTCGCTGCATGTTTTTCTTTTTGCCATTCTTTTTTCTCTTTTGTTTTTTTCCCTTTTCCTTTTCTTTCCTTCTTCCCCTTCCCTGAAGACATCGAACCGGCTCTGGACCTTCACCTGGGAACCAGGAAAACCCCGGAGTCTGCGAAAGAAGCTCAGCACCCTTCCCTGCACGGAGACCGAGATCACTCTCTCTCTCGGCTTGGTGAAAACATTTGTTATCTAAGTTGTTTTCCTGTGTTGGGGAGTGTTTTTTTGTGTTTGTTTAATAAACAGGTTTTTTCCACTTTTCCTCCGAGGAAATTCTTCCCGAACCCGGTGGTGGGGGGGGAGGTTTGTTTTCTAAGGGGCTCCATCTGGAGACTTACCCTTATTTTGTCCTAAACCAGGACACACCATTCTAAGTGCCTGCTGGTTTATTATTTATATTCAACTAATGAAAGCTGGCAGCTGACTTCCAGCAGTGGTCCGGAGCTGTTCTAAAATACAAGCACTCATTTCAAAGAAATATTCCAACAAAACTCCCAGGAAAATATTGTGCTATAGTTTTGCAGAAAAGGTACACTGCATCATAGTTACATGTGAAAGGCACACAACTCCTGAAGCCCCACAGGATATCGCTCTTCTGTTCTAAGAACTCTTTTGATGAGTAAGTACTCATTTTCATTCAGCCTTGTTGAATGATGGTCATTCTCAATTCATTCTTGTAAACATGAAGTCTCTAATGCATATTTAAAAGAACACCTCCATCTTGCATGATTCTTCAATATCTTCATATATCTTTCAAAGATTTGGGAGTAAGATATGTTCGATTATGTAATATGAGAAGGAGTATATAGTAACTTTTATTAATTTTTAAGGCAGATTTTTTTTCTGAACTAGAATTGTAAGTCTGTATGCCACTGTAGAAGAACAGAATAAAAAAAAAGGAACACATCCATTGCACATCAATTTTCTGAGAAATCAAGGCAGAACTCGTGCAACTGCCATTCAAGTCTTCATAGAGGCACACGTATAGCTGTTCATAGCATCCCTCTAAACCTTATTTTTTAGCAGTTTTACTTTCCCACATTCATTTTAACTGAAGTAAGTGGTCTGGTTCACATGACAAGAGGCACACAAAGACACAACTTTGATACAGCATGCAAGTTAGGCATGTGCAGTATGTCCAACTTTTGTATAAGTGCAAGTGATAAACAGCAATTATTTTGGCCTTAACACTGAATTTAAGGAGGGTTGAAAGGAGGCTACATGAATAACTATTTCCCAGTTTTCAATAGAAACAGGCAGCACTCTCTGATGGTCCCCAAAGAAAAAGATCTGACCTTTCATCAGGAAAGCTCCTAATCATGACATTGATGCTTCTTGAAATAAGAATTGAAGATTTTAACAGCAAAATGGCAACTTGGAATAGAATTAACAGAAGACCCAGATCTGGGTGGTGTGACTCCTGGGCCACTGCTTTTGATGTGAATATTCTTTCAGATGAAACTTGGCTAAACTAATATATGATAATATACGAGAAATACCTCCACTTGCTTGCCCACAATACTAGCAATATATCTGTCCCTGGAAAAATGTTAATAAATCAAAAATAATACTACAATTCCTCGAACAATTTAAAAGACAGTATTTGTGTCATCCATAATTCATGTTTCATAAACTCAGCATTAAAAATTTTAAAAGGTTTCAGGTAGCAATGAAAATGCAATGTAGATACTCAAGTCAAAGAAATAGCTTTTGGTGCCATACTTCCAAGCTGTAGCTGGTAGAACATCTGGTTGAAGATCATATCACTTTAGTAAATCCAAACTGTTTTCCCTCATTCCTGCCTGGAATTTGACACCTCCTCTCTTGTGTTAATTCAACTACTCACATGGCTGCATTCCATACCGGATCCAGACCAAAAGGAACAAACAAACAATATGATTTAAAGTTGTTCTTTTCCTTTCAAGACAGGTAATTTCTGAAAAAAACATTTGTGAAGACAAGCATACAGTTGAATGAACCCAGCTAAGGCGATACTAACCTCAAGCTAGATTAGTAACTTGAGAATGCAGCTCTAACTAAGAAATAAACATTTAACTGGTGTCTGTCACTGTAAAAGTAGGGGTTGGGTTTATAATCCTAAAGTATATATATTTATACACTCACGTTATGCATACTGCTTTAGTCTTACCAAATGAAAGGATACGGAAATGAGAGCTTAGAAGTGTACTTTGCTGTTACGTTGCTAAGTACCTACAATCAAAATCATTTTACTCACAATTTCCCAAACTCTAATAAAGAACATTGAAAATGTTCTCCAAATTAGTATAAGCTAATTGCCCTAGCAAAAAGAAATTTCTCTCAAGTCCCCACCACAAAATATGGAATACATTACCTGAAAAACACTAGTTCAGATTCTTGCAGCCATATTGTAAGGAGTAGAATAAATTACCAGAAATAATTGCTTTGGTATTTATGAAAGCACATTCATTCTTACAGTTAATCACACTGGTAATTTAACTAATATGGTTACTGCAAATAGACTCCACAGGCCACATTTTCTAAGTTATGCATGGAATTATTTGTTCCCACAACTTGCAGTGCAAATCACTTAAAAATTAGGGATGCAAAAATACTGATATGATCTTCAATAGCAGATGGGGACAAGTCAAAAACTGCACTGAATGCAACAGATTACCTTCCATCATCTGGGATCTAGCCACGTGAAATCTGCCGCTGGCGGTGAGAACGAGAGCTCTCAGCTTGCTCTCAGCAGGAGCTTCCTACAACTGCTCCCCAGCAGGCACAGAGCCAAGGCAGGACATGGCACAGGCACAGGCAGGCTGGCTATGCCAGTCCCCAGCTGGTGATGTCTTGGTAGGATTTGTACAAAGTACAGAGCAGCTGTGGCTTCAGAAACACACTTAAGCGCTTGAGGTGGCTCTTTGCTCTCCCCACCTCATCAGAAAGGCTGCATAAAAACTCCTTCAGCATTTTCATCTGAACTCAGGAGTTAGACCCACAAAGAGAATAAGCTGCCTTTAAGTGTCCATTTTTTAAGACTAAAATTCTTTACATACCTAGTTACCTGCTCCGGGTATGTTAACAACTGTCTAGATAAAAGTCTAAGATAATTCGAACCTGTGGAAGAAAAGGGAGTCAGGGTAGGTCTCAAATTCCCTTGCAGCTGCACAGCTCTGTTTCTGGAGCAGTCCAGGTTTTGTCTGCATTGAACAAGGCATTTAGCTCTTGTTGAATCACTAGGAAGCACAGCCAAGTTGTTTCTTTCTCTGTGTTACTCACAGACCCCAAGCAGAAGACATGGTTTAGGATCTACTAATTTAAGCAGGATTTGGGAAAAGCAGATTTCATTGTCACTTGAGTTTGAACTCACTTCACTGACTCTCATAGGCCAGTGCTAACAATCAGCTTATGAAGTTTGGTGTTACAGACCTTCCAATGGACGTTTTCACGGCATAGGCTGTCAGTATTTCTGAAACCCAAAGAGCATTGCAGACCCACGGGGAAACTATACCCAGGGGTTTTTCCTTACATGTAAGGAAGAAGAGAAGATCTGCACTCTAGTTCCTGCTTCCATGAGTACCTGAATGCAAAACACTGATAAATTTTGACTGCGACAGGAATGCCTGCCCTGATAGGCCCAAAGCAGAGCTGCCTTCAGCAAGAAAGCTCTTCAGTATGGGAGCAGCCAGGTTTGGAACGTGTAAGAGACTCTGGGCTGACAGCCTCAGTCTGTCCCATGCATTTTTAAATTTCTTGGGAGGTCTCACTGGTTTTTCATTATTGGTCAAGAAACACTGCTTCACTCTTGTCCTGTTCTTTGTGTTTTCTCCTCTCTCTTTCCTCAGGCCATAATGGAAACATGGTTAACTAAGATTAAGGCTACTTAAGACAGCACCTAAGAAAAAGTAAAAGAGAGAGCTGAATTAAATAATCAGCTGAAAAACTGTTGCTCGAGCTTCTGGTCAAAGGCTGGTATAAAAGATTTGGCATCCCATTCTTGGTGAATTTCCTACAGGGCCCAAGAGGCAGCCATCACGAATCTCATTTGTTCCTGGCCAGATTGCAGCATCCTTTGTCAGCATTCCACTTCCCTGTCATGGCAAGGCTGGTCATTTGTTCAGTCAACCCTGTGCCTTGCTGTGGCCATGTGATGTGAAGTCAGTTTACCACACATGGCTTCCAAGCAATGCTGTGGTTTAAGGCAAGCACCTGCTCCTTATTCTCTCCCACATCCTAATGTGTTTAAAGCCGTATTCTGCCACATCAATTTCACTGCTGTTCTGATGTCCATTCTCCAGTCTTAACTGATCCTTCAACAAATTGTTAAGAGCATCAGAACAGAGAAACTGTTTTTGTCTGCATGTGGCATCCATCACTTTAAGATCTTCAACCTATGGTCTTATGTTCCCAAAAAGGTTTTTGAAATATTTTTACAGGACTGAAGTGTTAACAAAGAGCTGTTTTCCTATATACACAGTAGGTACTTAATGTTCCTAAAATTTTAGTATGCCCAGCATTATTATTCAGAATCACACGCTACATATAAAAAGAACACAGAACCATCTTGAACATCCTAGGGCTTGTTTTCAATATCTGTGCTAAGTAACACTCCTGGTAACCCCAAATAAGTATACACACAATCACAGCACAGAGGTTTGATGCTTGGCCATTCCCTTGACAAAGAATTTACCCCTGACAAGAGACAGTTGTCCTAGGGAATCAAAACCAATTAACCATAGCTGTAAGGAAGAGAAGGGTTAATACTGATGTAATTTCCACTTCTATTTTGGTTACCTGGCTCTGACTATATAACAACAAACATGCAGGTTATGCAGGTCTGGTTGGATCCTTTGTTTTACAGATGCTGATTACAGATTTGACAGTGAGATGCAGATCAGGAATAGAAGTACACATAGCCACTCAGGCCTTTCCAGCACCACTGCAGAAGGCTCTGTTTCTGCTACTGGTAAGGCCATCAGTTTTCTAGGTGTGGTCAGAGGATTTACCTGCCAAAAGCCATTGCCCACTGTAAACCTGAACACAGAGATATGACAACACACAAGCACACGGCTCTGCAGCCCACAGCTGTATGTCCCATGTGACGAGTGACCAGAATGAACAGTTCTTCAGGAGCCCTCATTTAGACCAGTTACGATCTCCACACAGATAAACGCTCTTATCATTCAAATGTAGTAGGTCTTTAATAAGTTGTGCATATTCTGTGCATGTGTCAAAACAGAATGGTAGCATTTTACATCCACTTTGTACATCCTGTACAACAATCTATAGAACTACAAAAAGTGCAAAGCAGTGGGAAATCAGTCTCATCCCCAAGCTATTAAAATCCTGAAAAACAGAGCAAGCAATTTTGTGGAATTACATTCTAATTTTGTATACAATTTATATGAAGAATAATGAGATAGGTGCACATCTTCATAACAGGAACTCTTCACATCCAGTCTCTGATTTTGCCAGTGACAAAGGATGATCATCTTAAGTAAACAGAAACCACTTCTGCAGTTTTAAGAGACAATATTTTTTATGTTTACACGTACATTCAATTTTCTGGATGTATACTATTATAATGTATTTATTAATAACCATTATTTCATGCAGTGCCAAGAGCAGATTAAAAATGCTTAAACAGCAAAGAGCACATATATTGAGAAGCTTAGAATTGCTTTTTTTTTTTGCCTTCTGTGAAGTGACAGATACTTTTTAAATATAGAATAATGGCTGTAACACTACTCTTTACCCTAACCTTCATTATTTTTATTATAGCAAAAGTCACTGCATATACTATCAGACAGATCTGTGCAGCATTTTTGAATGATGTAGCAAGCATTTTGAAACAATTCAACACCCTCTATTAAGGCTTAATGAGGTAGATGGTGCCAAGAAGTTGGATGGCTACTGAGATTACACAAATTAGAAACAGCTCTTCCTCCTTTGCTTTGTCTAGGATGAGTAATGATCCTATGCAAATATCATTATTTAAATAACCACAGCTCACAAAAAACTGAGCAAATTTCACACTGTAATGACCCATTTTCAAACTACTGCTGTTAAACATTTACCTCTTCAAATTGAAACAATGACAACACAGTGTGTTGCTGCTCTGATTACACTCTTGACCTTGACACTGAAAAATGACAATTATAGCAGTAATTGTAGACATGAGATAGGTTTTTGCACGTTTATGCAGGTACCACCAGAAACGCAACCTATCATACACTGTAGCTTCACTTGCTGCTGTTACAGCCACACCTGAATTATCTGCCAGCTATTCGGGTACATGCTGCAGTGTAACCAGCAGCTCAGAAGAGAAACACAACTAGAAGAGAAACACAGTTTTAAAAATCTATTGGGCATTTCTAACTCAGGTTGTGTTGTACTTTGAATGTCAATCCTTCTGCATTTTCTTCTACTTTTCCCTTAGTTTTCCAGAATACAAGTGATTTTTTTTGTCATGCTCTTTACTTTGCCAGCAATAGCATAGTTTTTTCTATGTTTATTTTTTTAAAGGTCTTATCAGTCTTGGCATCTACAGCTACTTCATTAGTACAGTACCTGAGTATAACTGGTAAAAACACTTGTGACTTGCTGGAAATGCCTGCTATATTCCCTCCACCTTGGAACTCAGCCCATGGAGCTGCAGAAATGGGAAAGACCCACCAACATGGTGGAAAGGCTGACTCAAGTCAGCTCCCGAGCTGTGCCGTAACAGCAAACAGAAAAAATTATCAACTATAAACTAAAATGTCGTGCAGATTCTTACAGAACAATTATTACTGCATATTTGGAGTGCTTTTTATCCTCCAAGATGAGCGACCCCACTATTGCATGCAATGTGCAGCAGATGAGCTCTGGTGTGTTAGCAACAGTCAAGCCAAGATCTTTACAGCTTCATCTCTTACAGCGGATAACCTGTCACAGGGCATTATACCCTCCTTTCACATCCTTCCTTGGCTCTGCCTATGAACATTCCACATAAACAAGGTCATCTTTACCACCAAGGCCAAAATGTAGGCTAATTCCCCCAAGATGATATAGTTATTCTCATTTTCTTCGTTGCCTGATACTCCTATATTACTTTATTCTTTTTAAGATGGTAATTTTAAAGCGTAACTACTTCATGTGCAGAATTCTCTTCACTTTAATAATTACTGCGCTAATGAATTTATTGTTACTACTTCCCCCATTTTCTATTTCTGGTCAAATTATTGTCTGCTTGCTATTGTCTGCTGGGACCTCCAGAGGGACACTGTGATCTGGCGGTCTAACCACAGGAACAGAATCCAGGAACTGCTGAGTTTTATTCCAGCTCCACCAATGTGTGGTGATTAACTGGTGAGAAATGTGACTGAAGCCATCACCAGTGCTCAACTGAGCAGCCCCGAGGACCTTTAAATAAGTCTTGAGCCTTCATTCAGGGGCAGCGCTCCAGCTGACACCTACATGGGATCGAACAACCCCTCCAGCAAGTTTCCCAGCTAGTTATCAGCCAGGTGACAGGAGAGTATAATGTGCGTCTATTCCTGCTGAACTCCTGCAGCAACACTCAGATCCTTCTTTCGCTAGACATCAGTATGCAAAACTGTAATGTAACTTCTCCTCAGCTAATGCAGCTAATTTTTGCTATTTTTGGCATTATTGTCTTGGACTGAAGAACATTCTGTGGCTTCTTTTTTTTAATTGCCTTTTGTTTTTCTAACATACTGGGAGACCAAGATGCTTTCCAGTTCTTTCTGAATTAATTTATGTCTTAAACTATCATAAATTATCTCTTGAATTGTCTTCAGCACCTGCAAAGCATTTGGCTTTCCCCTTCAGTCTCATAGCTTCACTACCACCCAAAAACTTTGGCAAAAGAAGATATTAAATTGAAATATACTCCCTTTTGGTAGGAATGGTTCTGCACACAGATCTTGCCCTGACCAGCAGCTCCACAGCTGCATTCCTGGCAATGTGCTATTTAACTGTTTATAACAACACCTCGGTGTAAATGCAAATCAGAAGTGAATGTAAGTAGAGTATAAAAAGGAAACAATTGTGAAAGTTTATTACAGTAAACAATACACACAGTGTAATTTGAGGAAGCACCAAGTTACCAGTCCCACTCATAAAAACAGACGTAGGCTTTCTAGTGATCACATAATGTGATCTGACCCTCTCTTCTTTTCTCTGCATGTTGGATAACTCTACTTCTCCAGTAAGCTTCTTGTACATAAGAATTAATTTGCTCACGGGAAAGTTTAGTACACTTATGCACTACTTGTAAATATATCATGTGCATGAGATTTTGCACTGTGGCTACACAGACATCTAAAAGGATGTCGTATGCATTTACACTGGGAATTCTCTCATCTTTTGACAATCACAAAATTTCTTTTATTTCGACAAAGTCAAGATTTCAGAAAAAATATGAGGCTTGGAATGCTTCAAGAGCATTCATACAGATACTGATTTGTACTCTGTCCCCACACCTCTTCAACAATTTCCATGTAATTTAAGTCTGTTCCAAGTGTTATTTGACACCAATTCTCACTTCAGTAACCAGGCTACACATTTTATCTGACCAAATGAATTTGGCCAAATGAATCTGACCAAAAAAATATGCAAAAGATACCTCTTTAAAATCCTTGATACTTTGACAACATAGATAATTTTTACGAGACATGGCTAAGAAAAATAAAACCCTAAATAATGAATATGCGTAAACTTGAAGGATTCACCTCAACTGATCAGCAGGTAAGAAATGCTGCTTTGAACAGCAGTTCCCTGTGCTGCAAACCTGGCCAACCATGGCAAGTTCAGGCCCAGCCATGGTGAATTCCCCTGTACTCTGCATTGGTGAGGCCACACTTTGAGTACTGTATTCAGTTCTGAGTCCTCCACTTCAAGAAGGACACTGAGGTGCTGGAGGGTGACCAGAGATAAGCAGCAAGGCTCTAAAAAACACAACTTATGAGACATGGCTGAGGGAGCTGGGCTTGTTTAGCCTGGAGGAGACTCAGGGGGGACCTCATCACTCTCTACATGCACCTGACAGGAGGTTGTAGTGGGCTGAGGTGGGGGTCAGTCTCTTCTGCCATGCCTGCAGTGAGAGGACAAGAGGAAATGGCCTTAAGCTGAGACAGGGGAGATTCAGATTAGATACTAGAAACAAAAATTCACTGTTAGGGTGGTCAGGCATTGGAATAGGTTGCCCAGGGAGATAGTGGAGTCACCGTCCCTCGAGGTGTTCAGGAGGTGTCTGGATCCGCTGCTGGGTGATGTGATTTAGTGATTTAGGGGTTACAGTGGTAGTGCTGGGTGGACAGCTGGACTGGATGTTCTTGAAGGTCCCTTCCAACCTTGACTCTATTATTCAAGTTCATGGCTACCAACTGAAAACAGCAGCCTTTACACAGCCCACTTCTTCAGTACATCACAGCATGGATGCCAAAGCTTAAGAGGCCTCCTTCTTTAATCAGTTGACACGTAAAGGGATCTTCTTCATCATCATGTTCAAAAATAGGTTCACAAATTATTAATATGTTGTATTGAGCTACTTACTACTAAATTACTTCTGAACTTGACAGTACTCATATTCTTTCCTACCGAAAGATACACTTCTGGACCAGTGTATTCATTTCAGCGGTTAATAAATAAAAGTCTTCAAGAGAATATCTCAAATAAATGCCTCAACAGGTCAGATTTTCTACTTGTATTAAAAATGTGATCGAGTGTGAAATGTAACAAAAAAAAAAGCACCTTTGTAGCAGGTTATCTTTTTTTTAAGCTATCCATCACATGCAGAAATAACTACATCTTGAGAACAGTTAATTTATGAAGTGGGTTTGACATCAATCTTTTTTCAGATTAAACTGTAAAACAACATTATGTATGTGGACACTGGAGTGCATGTACCACACCCACTTTAATTATATTACATTAATATAATTGCATAAACACTTACAAGACAACAAATTCCAATTTGAGTGCAGAAGAGACTTGCCATCCAAAAAACACATCACAATTTTTTCTTCCTAATCCCAGTGAGAACACTTGGGAAATGATCTTAGCCGTCATGCCTGCCATTCCCTCTGTAACCTGGTACGTTTAAATTGAGGTAGCAGAAACTCAAATCCATAAAAACTGCACAGCAATTACATTTCTATTTTTTCATGGGAATTAATGAAATGTATTTTCAAGTGTAGCCTACATCTCAATAGGATCAGATAACATAAATCAACACAATCTGTGACAACATGTGAATCAGTATGCAATCTTTTAACCCTTCTGTTTAAATAATTTGCCAGCACAAAATAAAACATTACAATTACCCTTAGATTTACAGATAGTTCTCTATTGACTTCCATGTACTTTATATTTCTTTGAACCAGTGAACAGTTTTAAACAAACACAGATTCCACCAAGGAATAAGTTAAATGCTTCCTAGAGAAGTAAAGAAAACCAAGTAGAACAAAACAAATCAATACTCTGATTTCACAAAGGATTAATGCAATTACTGTAGCTAAAAATCAGGACTGAAAAGAAAACACTTCTGGAATGATAAAGAAAAATAACCTTTAAAGAATATTTAAACATGTTTAGGATAATTTATGATATTTTAAGTGTGTGCTTTCAGCCATAGTGTTTATTAGCACATCAAGAGTATTAAAAATGCCATCTGAAGCCTACCCTGCAGTCTACTGGCAATATTTTGCAGTTCACTTCATTGTTCAAGGCAGGGAACAGACGAGAGTACTGAAGGACAGCACAGTTTGCCCCAGGGGGGCAGCCACTTCTTTTCCACTGAAAGGGGCAACCTCGCCAGCCCCAGAGGAAGAGCAGGGAAAAGGTGAGGGACCACACCTTGGCATTTACATCAGAAATGAGAGATGCTTTGGAGAAAAAAAATCAGGGACTGTTGCACATGAAAAGATAAATCAAAACACACAAAGACTGGGGACACACATTAGCCACTGTACTCTGAGCCTGAAATGTGGAAGGTGACAAATGAATATGCAGATATTTTAAGTAGATCATGAATGGTGTACACACACAGCTGACACATTTGCATAGCAGCATTGGACATTGGTATCTCTGTTTTAGAGTGTTCAAATCTATTGAAGGTGCAATTTGCTCCATTAATCTTAATGAAATTTAAAATCTTGAATTAGTTCTGATAAACAAGGGAAAGTCCATCAGTTCATTCTATACATAAACATATTTAAACACACCAGATTATTTTCTTTATGAAACCAGTATACTCAAAACAAATTCAACATACAAGTTCCATCCTGGAGAGAGTTTCGTGCCATGCTTAACTATACATGTACATTTGCTACACATATTCCCAACAGCAAATCTCCTTGGGGGGCACAGCTACACAGAAAATCCATTGCATTTCTCTTGTTATTTAAAGTTCTGGTCCTGCAACAAAAATATGAAAATTACACACGTTCTCTACTGGTTGGACTTACTTTTATGAGTAGAGATTAACAATGAGTGAAACCTGCAAGGTCTATGTGTACATAGTCCTCCACATACACTGCTGCCCCTACGGAAAGGTTACTCGGGGCTAGCATTTAACTGCTCAACTCCGGTGTTCTGTGTAAATTGTGCTGCAATGACAGACAAGGGATACCTGAACAAGCCCGCGGATTGTCAGAAAACCACCTGCGAGGGAGTGTGGTTTTTCGTACGAATGAGCAGAAAATGGAACGAATGGAAAGACCCTCTATCCTTTGTTTTTCCCCCTCAACATAACTAAAGTTCAGCTAGTAACTTCATTCCCAATGCGACGATACATCATCTGTTAAATCACACCTCACTCTCCAGCTACGAGCACGGTGCTACCAAACTCTCTCTCAGCCCAAGTCACTCGCGTCCCCCCATCCAGCTCCTCGTCTGGCACCGACCCCCGGCCCTTCCCGGCGGGCGGCCACCGCCGAGCGCAGCCCGGCCCGCCCCGGGAGTGGCCCGCGGTCCCCGCGCACACCTGCCGCGACCCTGCCCCGGCCCCTCACCTCCGTCCTCCTCCTCCAGGGAGTTCATGCAGGGAAAGTAGACCGCCAGCGCCTCGAAGGAGGCGGAGAGGCTGCTCCGGCTCTGCGACCGCTGCATGGCGCGCCCGCCGGCCGCCGTCTGCCGGCCCAT